>CAUYTI010142676.1:0-42510 GCA_963575145.1 Galago senegalensis | reverse complement strand
TCTCAAGAATGGAGGAAAAAGTATCCAATGTACTCAGTACTTCTATGAAACCAATTTATATTTGCTCACACTTTCTTATGAAAGCTAGAACACAACTATAGCCCAGGATGAAGGAGAGAAATGGAGTGGGAAGGGAAGGAAGGGGGGAGATTTGATAGAGGGAGGGTAAAAGGCAGGACCATACCTATGGAGCATATTGCAAGGATACAAGTCAAATCTGTCAAGTGTAGAATATAAATGTCTTAACACAATAATCAAATAAATGAGGTGATAGTTATGTTGATTGGTTTGATGTAACCATGTCAGATTGTATAAAAAAATCAACACATTGTACCCCACATATGCATAAATGTATTCACGATCTATGTGTATATGACTTAATAATAAAAAAAACTAACAGCAACAAAAAATTAACTTCAAATTACACCTTACATGGGTGAGTAAAAAATTAATCCAAAATGAATTATACACCTCAAGGCAAACATAAAACTATAAAATCTCCAGGTTAAAATATAGGAGAAAATTTTTGTGATCTTGGGTTAACAACATTTCTTAAATATAACACCAAAAACACAAACCATCCAAGACAAAATCTGATAAATAGAACATAATAAAAATTTAAAATATTTGCTCTGCGAAAGATACTGCTAAGAAAATGAACATTCAGGGCACAGAGTAAGAAAAAATATTTACAAATCATCTTTCTGACAAAGAACATGTATTCAGAAGATGCAAAGAACTTTCAAAACTCAACAATACGAAAAAACAATTAAAAATAGGTAAAAGATATAAAGAAAAAGCTCGCCAAAGAAGACAAAGAAGATATACAAAAGACAAATAAGCAATGAATTAGCCACTGAGGAAATGTGAATTGAAATAGCAGTGAAATGGCACTACCTGTCTGTTAGAATGGTTGCAATTTAAAAGGATAAAAAACTGACAATATGAAGTTCCGGCAAGAATATAGAAAAACGGAACTCTCTGGGACACTGCTGGTGGGATTTAAAATGGAACACCTGCTGTGGAAAACAGCTTGGCAGTTTCTTACAAAGTTTAATATACACATGACATGTGACTGAACAATCCCACTCCTAGATATTTACTTAAGAAAAAATAAGAATTTATGTTCGCCAAAAATATCTGTACATTAATGTTTAAAGCAGTTTTATTTATAATTATCAAAACTTGCAATCAAACCATGTGTACTTTAACTGATAATAGAATAGTACTCAGCCATAAAAATCAACAAACTAGTGATTCCCAGAAAGACATGAATGAATCTGAAATGCACTTTACTGACTGAAAGAAGACAGACACGAAAGGCTACAAATCAATGCAATCAGATTCCATTTCTATGGCATTCTGGAAAAGGCACAACTATAAAAATGGAATATAAATTGGGAGCTGCCAGAAATAGAGAGAGAATGGGTCAGGGTTGCTGCTAAAGGAGCCAGACAAGGTAGTCGTGTGATGAACTGGTGGGTTTGGTACAGGGGTGGTGGATACAGAACTCCCTGAATTTGTGGCAATTAATAGAACTGTATGTGACAAAGAGAGAAATTGACTGCATGTAACTTAAAAAAAAAAAAAAAAAAAAAACAGGATGTGGAGGGTACCCCGAATGGAAATGTACAGGTAACAAACGAAGCCGACCAAATCACAAATGAATCACCCACTCTGCAGAGGGTGAGGAAGAAGAAGAACTACCTTAAATTACTCTGGAAAACAGTATGTTGACTGAAAACTTTAAACACAAAAGAACTGTACACAGATACTGCATTTTAGTTAGCAATTTGGTTAATTATGCTGGAACTACTTTTAGAGTCAGGTTTTTGTGTCAGAGAGAGTTATAAATAGGCAGGAGGCTAGAATGAACTCTGGTGTTGGACTGGAATAAGAGGGATCAGCATGAACTCATGCTTTTTTAGGAAATGAAGATTAAATATATGTCTACACATGGAATAATTTACAAACATGTATTTCAAGCTCCATTTGCTGAAAGGGCTTAGAAGCAATGACATCTATAGAGATAAGGACATCTAGCCAGATCTTGGTTTCTAAACACCATTCTCTAATAAAAGGAACAAGGACTCCTTGGAGAACTGATGGATTCCAAATTTGATCTGGAAAATATACAACAAGCCTGGAACGTCTCCAGGTGCCAGAAAGTAAGCCAGTGCTCAAGGCAGGATGGCGAGCATGTTGAAAAGGCATAGGAACGAAACTCCGAAAGCTTCCCAAGGTCAAAGGCAGAAAAACCTGAGCAATAAAATAAATAAGGGAGGAATGAGACTTCAACCATAGAACAGAGCAAGGATCTTTAAGGCTGTACTAATATTAATTAATTAGCTAATAAGAAGGGATTGCTCTTTAGATAGGACAATTCCAATTGATTAGTATAAAAGGAATGAAGAATGTAAAAAATCATATTAGAACACTACGATAATAATTGTCACAGCCAGCTCCACCAAAGCACACTAAAATCAGCAGGATCAGGGTATTTGCATTCCCTCAAAGTACCTCATCCAAAATACATATTAATCACAAACGGAAAAAATAATAACTTTACATTGGAGAAACCCAACAGACATCACTCTGACCAAGTGATCAAGGTTAACATTCTAGCAAAAAACATATCAACATCACATAACCCCTGACTTTCAATACTAAGAGGGACAGTTATAGGGAATCTTTACCAAAAATGTATCACCTAGGCAGAAGTGACCTTCCATAGAGTAACTGACTGGTACTCCTCAAAAGTGTTAAAATCACGAAAGGCCAGGAAAGACTAGAGAATTGTCACACATTAGAGACTAAAGAGAAATGACAACATTAGGTAATTTGGGATCCTGATTTAGCTTCTAGAACAGAAAAGGGGCATTTGTAGAAAAGACTGAAAAAGTCTAAACAAAGTCTGCAGTTTAGTGAATGCTAATTTTCTAGTTTTGATCGTTGTACTATAGTTATGCAAAACGTTATCATTAGGAGAAGCTTGGGAAAGAGCTCTCTGTACCATTTTTGCATTTTTTCAGTAAATCTGAAAGTATAAAAGTTTAAAAACTATATGGATAAAAATATATGTTCAGGAACATGAAATATCTTCACAATATGCCAGATAAAAAAGCAAATCACAAAAATACGCCTGTGTAATATGCCTGTTTAGTTATCAAAACAAGTACATGTCCATATACATTTATGGTACAAATGTGTATAAATGTACATATACGTCACGCTCTACATACAGTTCATGTACATATATACTAATATCTTGCCTTATCATATTATATCCTACCCAAAGTATAAAATGATGCAAAAGTGTTCCCTTTAGTTTTGTCAGGGGTGGTGGAATTATAGATAGGGCTAATTTTTTTCTTTCTCTCCTTGTCTTCATTTTATCATTCTTTTGCCATCAACATATTCTACTGTGTGTTTTCTCTAACTTTTACCATTTCCTATATACCAATTAACCCAAGGATGAAGCTAAGTTGGGGAATGAGGAACACACTAAGGATGGAGCTCTAACAGTCTGGTCCTGGAGCATATGTGATCGCTGTCTTCTCCAAACCCAGTCTCCATTTGTTAAGGCAGGAGCATCTCTCAAGCCCCTCTAGCCCTACCTTGATTTCTATCTCCTAGCAGGTATCCAACCTTTACCAATGGAGGTTCTGAGTTTTTCTGTTCCCACCAAATGTGCTCTCCACCAACATTCCAAGACCTCAAAGTCCTCTTCAAAGCCCCAAGTGCACACTAAACTGTGAAGAGATGGCTGCTAAACTCTGGACTTGCTCAAGCCGGAGATCTTCCCAGAAATGAAAGCATGTGGCACAGGGCATTGGTTCAGGGAGTCCCTCTATTGCTAGAATAGGGGCATTGACACATGAGTGGGATACGTATGTGTGTGTGATCATACTCATACCCCAAAATAAAATTGAGCCCTTCATTCAAAACTTTCTACAATCATCTGACTTCCCTAAGAAAGACGTGAGTTTTACCAGATACTGACGGTCATTTATCTTAACCACTCTCTTTAGAAAATGAGTCTTCTGCCTGCTCAAATTTACAACCAATTTAATTTTAGTCCCAATATTCTAAGATTTCACAAAAGGAAGCAGATAGCAGAGGCTAAGGTAGGGCTTCCCAGGAGCAGAGGGGGAGTCAGACATCATACTCAGAGCAACTCTTCACTACACAACTCTAAGCACCATAGATGTAGGCACTGGTCCCTTGGAATTTCAAATCCAACTTCTCAGAGATTTATTTTTCTTTTGAAACAATTTCTGGCAGCTTTTGATCTTCTAAACTGAAAAAAAAATCAAAGAAATCTGTTTCTCTGGAGTATTAATAGCAAAGGAATTTCTGGATGCTGCAAAGTAGGAAAGGAACATAATAGCATCTCAGTTTTATTCATCTTCAAAGCAAACTAAATATAGTTTTTAAAAAAATAAAGGCAGGATACCCTACAGATTTTTGAAGGGATGGAATAAACCTCTTTGCACAAGAAAAGATGACATGAAATTTATCTTGAAGGACATTCACTGGGCTCTTGTCTGTTTAATGCCTACACGTGGGCTGTCAGAAGGGATGTGTTTTTTACATCAGAAGTAAAATTATCTAATCATTCAGGGAACTCATAAGCCCTGCCATTTTCATCAATACTGAGCATTGCCTTTCTTACCCCTCTGGGATATCAATAGCACTTGTCCCCCAAACACAAGGATATACAGCCTTGAGACTTTCCTGATGAGTAAATACATAGCCAGTGTGCATGAAAGACAGAGCAGTGTTGCCATGTTCCCACAACCGTACTCAGTCTTTACTGCCCCATTGGTGCTCAGCACAGCAGATGGCAAGGTGTGTGTGTGTACACATGAGTGTGCCTGGGGCGTTTATTCATGTGTCACTTGAAATCATAGTTATTGACATACAACTATGAGTTAGATGCTTCTTGGAGCACTGGAGATATGGCAGCAATTACAAACAAACATCTAAGTTACTTGTGCCTATGCTGTGGGAGAAACAAATGAGAAATACAACGGAGAGTTCCAGGAGATGGGTGAAAATACAGAGAGGATCTAAGGAGGAGAGACTGTAAGCTGAGAGCAAAAAGATGAGATGCCAGCCCTTCAGCCAGGGAAAAGGCTGCTTCAGGTAGGGGAACAGTAGGTGCAAAGGGTCTGAGGCAGCGTCTCTCACGCCCCCTCTGCTCTTGCCTGTTCTATACACACCTAAGCTGCTCTACTACAGGCACCCAAGACTCTGGGCTCTCTTGGAAACACCCAAGCTTTCTCACCTCACGCCCTACACTGTCTCCCAGAGGATTACATAAGGTAGAAGTGTTCCAAGAAGCGAGCTCCAATCACCACAGCCATCCTCTGCTCTAAAGAGACACAGCCAGGTACCTCGTTTCCTTTTCTTTACTGTCTTCCTTCCCTACCTGTCCCCTGCTGTTTTCTAGGATCACCTCCAAATGAACCACTTGGATTCAAATTGCTAATCTCATCCACAAAGAGTCAGAGTTTCATCTCCTCTCAACCCACTGGATACCCTTGATTGCCTTGTCTTGCCTGATTGCAATAGCTAAGACTTCCATTACTTTGCTGAATAGCAGTGGAGACAATATGCATCCTTGTCTAGTTCCAGATCTGAGTGGAAATGTTTTCAATTTTACTCCATTCAATATGATATTGGCTGTGGGTTTGCTGTAGATGGCTTCTATCAATTTAAGAAATGACGTGTCTAAGCCTATTTTCTTAAGTGTTCTGATCATGAAAGGATGGAGTTGGAACATATTCTTCTTAGTAAAGTATCTCTAGAAAGGAAGAAAAAGTACCCAATGTACTCAATACTATTATGAAACCAATATATAATCACCTACACTTTCATACAAATGATAAAACACAACTATAGTCTAGAAAGAAGGAAAGAGAAGAGGAGAGTGGGGGAGGGGAAGAGGGAGGCTGAGAGGAGGGAGGGTATTTGATGGGACCTCACCTAATGTGCCCAATTCAAGGGTACATGTCAAAACTATTAAGAGTAGAGTATAAATGTCTTAACACAACAAATAAGTAAGTGAGGTGAAGGTTATATTAACTAGTTTAATGTAAGCATTCCAAATTGTATATAACATCAGCACATTATACCCCATAAATGCATTAATATACACAGTTATAAGTTGATAAAATAAAAACAGAAAAACAAACTACTAATTTCAGAGGCTGCTGCTGTGGGGCCCAGACTAAGAAAGGACCCCAGACTGGAAAGGACCTGGCTAGTGAATGAAGAAGGGAAGATTGGCATGAGAGGACTCCAGAGAGGAATAGCAGGGTCAGATCAAGCAGGCCCCTGGTGTCTGTAGAGGGAGTTTTTCTCTCTAGTTGTTCTACAGTGGCAGCTGTCTGCCCCAGCCAAATGATAAACTACTTTCAGCCAAAGACCAGCTTTGAAATGATTCTGTGTTCCTCCAAAATTCCTTCTCTCCCTTCTCTTCCCCAAGCCCCACCGCCACCTATAGAATCATTGAGCTTGGAGGATTTAGAGACCATGCAATCCAGAGTCAACCCCATAGGTCAGGATCTTTGTTCTGTTTGCAGCTGTAACCTGGTTACCTATAACACCATGTGGCACATAGTATGTGTCTAATACATGTTTGTTGAATAAATGAATCCCATAAATTAGAAAACCAGGAGTCAGAGAGGGTGGATGACTTAGAAAAGGTTATGCCCAAGTCAACTGGAAAACTAGGACTAGAAACCAATCTCCTGCTTCCAAGAGGCTTTGACTACACCTGCTGATCTCAGAACACTGGGTTGATCAGGCTCCATGTTCATTACTGATGGCTGGTGGACATCTTCCACCAAAGTTCTCTACAAAGTTCAAAGTTAGTCATCATTCAAGATAGTTATAGAGAAGGGCAGGTACTAAGTAAAAGAATGTGGGCTTAGGACCCATGCAAGTTGAGTTTGGGTCCTGATTCTGATGTCAACATAAGTTCCACGACCTTGACCAAAGAATTCAGCTCTGTACGTTGCTGAAAGATGAGCTTAGCTCACATTCAGAGCAAAGAAAGAGAAGATAGGACCTGAGAGGGAACAGGCTGGAATCCATCTTTTCACCTTGTTGACTACTCTTTGCCCCTCAAGTAGAAAGTATACTCGCCTGTTCCTAGTAGCTTAGAATAGCCAATAGGGCAGTCCTTACAATTTTCATGTAAATAACCTGAGAAATAAATGCAAACTAATTTTTAATCAACTGTTACTGGTAAAGGGAATGTAGACAAAATACTGATGACAACAGTTCAAATTGAACATGTTAAAATTTATTATAGGTTTGGATTTACAGAAGACCGAAATTATCCTGAACAGAATTTTTAGCACAAAATTCACATCAGAAAAACAGGATTTGGTAGAAGTAACACCTGTAAAAGAAAACTCTAAATAAAAACTGTTATAATTTGAGGCCAGACATGGTAACTCATGCCTGCAATCCCAGCATTTTGGGAAGTAGAGGTAGGAGGATGACTTGAGGCCAGAAGTTCAAGAACAATCTTGGTAACACAGTGAGATCTCATCTCTACAAAAATAAAATATAAATTATCCAGGTAGTAATGTCATGTGCCTGTAGTCCCAGCTACTCAGGAGGCTGAGATAGGAGGATTCCTTGAGCTCAGGAGTCTGAAGTTAGGTAACACTGCACTCCAGCCTGGAGGACAGAGCAAAACCCTGCTTTAAGAATGAAGAAGAAAGGAAACTGATATGATTTGTAAAAATTAACAAGGGGGAAAAAATGATCAATGAAGCAAATCTTCACTCTAAAAACAGAAAAGAAACACTCTACTGACAGAACTAGATAGATTATGTAGACAGAAAATCAATAAAGAAACTCTGGACTCAACAAGACTCTAGAATAAATGGATTTAACAGACATTTACAGACCATTCTACCCCCCAAACTTCAAAATATACATTCTTCTCATCAGCCCATGGGACATTTTCCAACATGAGGTCATATTTTAGTACACAAAGCAAATCTCAGCAAATTTAGAAAAGTCAAAATTATACCATCTATCTTCTCAGGCCACAGTGAAATAAAACTAGAAATCAATTCTAAGAGGAGCTCTCGAAACTACATAAATACATGGAAATTAAACAATCTTCAGCTGATCAACCCTTGGGTCAATGATAAAATCAAGATGGACATCAAAAAATAATTTTTAATTAAACAAAAAAAGTAGCACATGCTACCAAAGTCTCTGGGAGATAGGTAAAGCAGTATTAAAAGGAAATTTCATAGCACTAAACACCTCCATGAAAAAGACAGGAAGATTACAAATTAACACCTAATGTCACATCTCAAGGAACAATTACAAATCTAGAAGAAAAGAAATACCAAAGATCACAGTAGAACTAAGTGAAATGGAAACAAACAAAAATAATAATACAAAGGATCAATGAAACAAAAAGTTGCTTCTTTGAACAGATGAACAAAATCAATTGGCCACTAGTTAAATTATCCAGAAATAGAAGAGAATGGATTCAAGTAAGTGCAATCAGAAATGGAAAAAGAGACATTACCATTGATACCACAGAAGTACAAAATATCTAAGACTACTATGAAAACCTCTACCCACACAAACTAGAAAATCTAGAGGAAACAGATAAATTTTTGGAAATGCACAAACTCCCAAGCTTGAATCAGGAAGAAATAGAAATCTTGAACAGACCAATAACAAGTAGCAAGATTGAAACAGTAATAAAATGTCTCCTAACCAAAAAAGGGCCAGGACTAGAAAGATTTACAGTTGAATTCTACCAGACCTACAAAAAAGAACTAGCACCTATCAAACTGACACTGTTTTGTAACATTGAGAAGGAGGTAATCCTCCCTAATTCATTCTACAAATCAAGTATCACCCTGATACCAAACCAAGAAAGCACACACACACACACACACATACACACACACACACAAAATGTTTAAAGAAAAGAAAACCACAAACCAATGTTGCTCATGAACATATATGCAAAAATCCTCAACAAAATACTAGCAAACAAAATCCAGAAGCACATAAAAGATAATTTACCATAATCAAATGGGTTTCATCCCAGGGATGCAAGGATGGTTCAACAGATGCAAATCAATAAGTGTAATTCACCATACAAACAGAATTAAAAATAAAAACCATATAATAATCTCAATAGATGCAGAAAATGCCTTTCTGATAAAAACCCTCAATAAACTAAACATAAAAGGGACATAACTCAAAATAATAAAAGCCCTATATGACAAACCTATAGCCAACATTATACAGAATGGGGGAAAGTTTAAAGCATTCCCCCTAAGAAAGGGAACATTCTCCCTAGGATAAGTATGCCCACTGTCACTACTTCTGTTCAACATGGTACTGGACGTCTCAGGCAGAGCACTCAGGCAACAGAAAGAAGTAAAGGGCATCCAAATCAGAAAAGAAGAGGTAAAACTATCCCTGTTTGCCAATGATATGATCTTTTATCTATAAAACTCTAAAGACTCCTCCAAAAGACTATTACAATTGATAAATAGATTCAGTAAACTCTCAGGTTACAAAACTAATGTACACAAATCAGTAGCACTTATATACACCAATAATAGGCTGAGAGTTGAATCAAGAACTCAATACCATTTAGCTGCAAAGAAAATACAGTACCTATAGATACACTTAACCAAGGAGGTAAAAGCTCCGTACAAGGAGAACTATAAAATGCTGATGAAAGAAATCATAGACAACACTAACAAATGGGAAAAGTTCCATGTTCATGGACTGAAAGAACCAACATCATTAAAATGTTGATACTGCCCAAAGTGATTTACAAATTCAGTGCCATTTCCATCAAAATACTAACATCATTTTTCACAGGTCTAGAAAAAAACAATCCTAAACTTCATATGGAATTAAAAAAGAACCTGAATAGCCAAAGCAATCCTAAGCATAAAGAACAAATCTGGAGGCATCATATGACCTGACATCAAATTATATTACAAAGCTATAAAAACAAAACCATATGGCTCTGGTATAACAGTAAATACACAGGCCAATGCAAGAGATTAGAGAACCCAGATATAACCCCATATAGCAACAAGCACCTGATTTTTGACAAAACAGACAAAAACACACACTGGAGAAATGATGCCCTATTCAAGAAATGGTGCTAGGAAAATTGGATATGTGAAAGAATGAAACTGGATCACTCTTTCCTACCATATATACAAAATTAACTCAAGATGGACTAAAGTCTTAAATGTAAGACCTGAAACTGTCAAAATCCTAGAAGAAAATGTAACAAAAAACTTCTGGACATTGGCCTAGGCAAAGAATTTACGACCAAGACCACAAAAGCAAATATAACAGCAACAAAAATAAATAAATGGGACTTAATTGAACTGAAAAGTTTCTACACAGCAAAGGAAATAATCAACAATATTTTCAAACTACACATCCAACAAAGAACTAATATCCAGACTCTACAAAGAACTCAAACGAATCAGCAAGAAACAAAAACAAATAACCCTATCAAAAAGTGGGCAAAAGACATAGAAAGATGTTTTACCAAAAGAAGATATACAGACAGCCAAAAAACATATGAAGATATGCTCAACATCACTAATCATCAGGAAAATGCAAATTAAAACCACTGTGTGATACCACCTTACCCATGCCAGAATCACCATTATTAAAAAGCCAAAACCCAGCAGATGTTGGCACCAATGTGAAAAAGGAACAGTCTATATGCTGCTTGTGGGAATGTAAACTAGTAAGTACTGCTGTTTGTTTTCCTCTAAAGGAAAACAGTATGGAGATTCCTCAAAGAACGAAAATTAGACTTACCATTCAATCTAGCAAACCCACTCCCGGGTCTCTACCCTAAGGAAAGGAAGCCATTTTACCAAAAAAAGACACCTGCACCTGAATTTTTATTGCACTACAATTCCCAATTGCAAGGATATAGAATTAGCCCAAGTGCCCATCAACTCATGAGTGGATAAAAAACATTGTGCTATTTATGTAACATGGACTATTACTCAGCTGTAAAAAGGAATGAGTTAATGTCTTTCACAGCAACTTGGACAGAACTGGAGACCATTGTCCTAAGTGAAGTATCTCAGGAATGGAAAAACAAATACCACGTGTTCTCATAAATAAATGGGAGCAAAATTAAAAGGATACATGGTCATAAAGTGGTACAATGGACTTGGAAAACTAAGAGGGAGGTAGGTGGGAGTGGGATGAGGCATAAAAATCTACCTGTCAAGTACTCTGTTCTGGTGACAGGCACACTAAAAGTCTTGACTTCAGCTTTATACAGTCCATCCATGTAATAAAAGCACTGACACCCTTTAAATCTGCTGAAATTTAAAAAGATTAAATCTACCTAGAAAGGAATTGATACTGATGGAAATAAAAGAAAACCATGACCTATTTAACTGTGTTCTGCAGGAAAGTAATCAATCCATTAAACTGGCTTGCTGGAGTCATCTCTCAGTGTAAATGTATCTGTTTTTGTATAAGTACAATGTTTAAGAATGATGTTTGTAGTCATTATAAGGCAGAGCATTCTAGGGATCAGAATGGTAGGTTGCAAATGTCTGCTGCATCAAAGTGGTGAGGTCTAGACTCCATGAGCCTGGCACAGTGCTCTGGTTGCAGGAGGAGACTCATTGTTCCCTCTTTAAGTGTTTGCTGATCCTGGGCCTGCCAGAGACACTATGTGTCTGGGATTTGGGGTGAAGTTTAAAACCCCAGCCCCTGAGAAGCCTGGGATCTATGTGGAACACAGACACAGGAAAATGATGGGATCGGCATGGCAGCAGCTGCAGGAATAAATTATCTGCCAGGCAGGGGCTTCTCAGCTGAGTTTTCCTGGAGGAATCTATGGGCTCCGGCTGAAAGGAGCAGGAAATACATTCCAGGCATAGGGAATAGCCTGGGCATAGGACTGAGCATTAGAGAGAATACAGAAATCTGGACGTGGTCCCTAGGGGTAGACATAAAGGAGAGATGTGGGGGTCAGAGAAAGACAGGTCAGGGCTGGGGCTAAGCAGCTGGACACCTGGCATCCTGGGCTCTGCCCTGTAGATGGTGGAATTAGGAACATGCAGAGGGCAAGTGAGGGGCCTGAAACTAAAGGCAGGGGCCGGAGAGAAGGTCACAGCCATTGTGTGGAGCAGGATGGCTGTAGTAGACCTAAAAGGGAAACTGAGGAATTGGGATGGCAAGAACACAGTGGAGGGGAGGAGGAGTGTGGGAGTCAGGGGTGCCTCCCAAGGACTGATTAATGGGGGGTGGGAAATACTATGAACCAAGAGTAAAACCAGGGAGAGCTGAGACTTGAACATGCAAGATAATTTTATTCAGTTGTTTAGAAAAATGTTGATATCAGAATCTTTCTAATTAAATCTGGAGAATTAATGGCAGTGGGGGGAAAAAAGAGAGAGAACTCAGGGCTGCTTTAAATACCAAAGTGCCTGGAGAGGGATAGGGGCTGCTGCCCCTCCCCCAGGACCACTGTTGAGAGCCCCTGGTCCCAGCCCAACCCTAAGCCCTTCTTCTCAACTGAGGCTCAGAAATGGGTGATTCTGGCCCAAAGCACACAGCCACAAAGGCTCCAGAACCCAGCTCAGGGATTCCCAGGGCCTTGCTCCTTCTTCCACAGCCAGGAGGCCAAGCTAATTAAGACTTTGCATTCTTGGCCCCACTCCTGCCTAGCTGGCCTCTTGGCTAAGGACATCTGAAGCCACATGACAGCCCTGCCCCTTACAGACGCACACCCCTGATCTGTCTCTCCAGCTCAGCCCTGGCCCCTTCCAGAAGGGCAAGACTCTGACAATGTGCTTTTTGCTACTGGAGGAATCTCACCCCTCTACACCCCTCCTGCAGTTGACACTCATTTTTCACAACCCTCCAGGTGCACCTGGTCCAGGCAGTGAGCCAGCCAGCAGAGAGAGTGCAAAGATCACTGAATTTGCTGTCAAGACCTGAATTTGAGTCACAGCTCTGCTGTAAGCCAGCCACGCAGCCATTGGAAAACCAATTGGCCTCTTGGACACAGCTCCCTCCTTAACAAATCAGAGGTCATAATGCTGACTCCACCTACATCAAAATTCTGTGAGGATGAAGGGAGGCAATTAGGCAAACCCGTGTCGTGTTCTAACAAGTCTCCTTGGGGATGCCAGGGGCCCAGGGCTCTGATCTGTCACTTTATCCCTTATCATCACCAGCTGCCCCCCTTCAAGCAACCCTAGAGCTATGAAGTAGGAGAGAGGTAGAAGGAGACGGGATGAAGGGATAGGACCTCCGCTCTGTAGACTCGTTTGTCCCACCAGACACTCACTCAGGACCTATTTACTCTTAATTTAGGTAAAATTAGAACAAATTTGCTTACCTGTTTCCCAGTTCATTGTACTTGAGAAGTAACAAATTTAAGGGGGTAGGGGAGGAGAATGGATAGCTGAAAAGGGGGACACAGAAACACCACAATAAGTAGTCACAAAAAGCTCCACCATCATAGTCTGAGAATATCCAGAAAAGTACAGAAAGCCTGAGGTCATCACTGTACAATTGTTAATGTTCCCAATATAACCCTGAGTCATCAAAAGAGAAAAACAGAAACAAAGCATTAAATAAATTCTAGCATATTCTGGTTAAGGTGCTATGGTTTTAAAGATTATTCATATCTTATAAAATCACCCATTCTACTTCTAAGACATACATACTAAAAATAATAATAATAATAGGGGCATAAGGTATATGTGTGAGATTATTCATTACAGTTTGTCTTTAGTAGAGAAAATTGGAAAACACTTCAAAAGAGAACTGAGCTCTTCCACTCCCAAACCTCTCTCTGGAAGGGTTGCAGTATTTTCACATCACTCATTCCATTCATGGCCTTTAAATTAATCCATTTGTTTTAATCAAATAAATGTATCTTCATAGAAGAAAAAACTATACTATCCTAAATGGATCATTGGTGTTAGTTGCCATAATTAAAAGTAAAACTATATTAGTAACCACAATGGAAAGAAAACAGTGTTATTAAAAGCTAGCTCTAGGATCAGCACTCATATCACAGTGGTTACGAGCCAACCACACGCACTGAGGCTGGCGGGTTTGAACCCAGCCCAGGCCTGCTAAGCAACAATGACAACTGCAACAAAAAACAGCCAAGCGTTGGTTGTGGCAGGCGCCTGTAGTCCCAGCTATTTGGGAGGCTGACGCAAGAGAATTGCTTAAGCCCAGGAGTCTGAGGTTGTTGTGAGCTGTGATGCCACAGCACTCTGAGGGTAACATAGTGAGACTCTGTCTCAAATAAATAAATAAATAAATAAAACCTAGCTCCATAAGTTGCCTGTTTAAGTGTGAATCTGAAGGGAGGGGAAGGGAAGAAAAAGGGAAAGAAAATGATAAAAAGTAATAATATTTTTAAAAATATTTATTAAAAAGTAATAATATTTTTTTAAACAAACAAGAAAGACATGAGAAGTGCTCTGGTAAGGTGCTAAAAACAAACTACCAGCAAGCTGAGATGTCCCCAATATGGCAGAACGGTTGGAGTACAATCAAAATTCATGAATTACTGTTTTACAATGTAAGTAAATATTATTGGGGGATTGCCCTGGAATACAAGCTTAAGAAACACAACCACCAGTGAGAAGTATTCTACCTATTTGGTTCCTGATTCAGACAAAACAATTGTTTTTAAGCACAGTTTGAGACTATCAGGGAAATCTGAAGACAGACCAGATGACTCCAAGGTCAATTTTGTTAGGTGTGGTCCCAAGTAGTGTGACGACACAAGAAAATATCTTTTTTTTTTCCAAGAGAAGCATACGGAAGTATTCAGGGGTAAAATGACAAGATAACTACTTTGCTTTAAAATACTTCAACAAAAGAAAAAGAATCATAAAATAGAAAAGAAGTAGAGGAAACAAAGGTGCCCATGTTTTGATCACTGCTGAATCTAAGTGATGGGTACTTGAGGGCTTATGACACATTGTTCTATTTTTCAAAGGTTGAAAATTTGCATAATAAGAAGGCAACTTTAAAAATGTGAACAGAAAATTCCTTGTTCATGAGCCACCCTTGCTTACACAGCCCACGTCACTTTGAGAAGTTGAAAGATCCCCCATCAAAGAGCATCAAGCCCCAATTACTGTGAACTTACAGTGACTTTGAACATTGTAAATTACTATGTCAGACTCTACAAAAATAAATAAAAATGATAAGAATCCATATACAGTGATCCGAAAATGTGTCCAAGAGAGATCATAGAGGAGGTAAACGTGTAACAGAAGAGTGCATTTCTGTGAAAATGTGAAGGAAAATCCCCCATGCACCTGTGGTCCTAGACTAGGGTGACCAGATGTCCTGCTTTTGGCAGGACAGTCCTGCTTTTTAACAATTTGTCCCATGTCCCGTGGCATTTTTAAAAAGTCTCAATTTTTGGAAAGAATGTACGAACGGGCAGGAGAACAGGAAGGGAATATATGGTTTTCGGCTGCCATGTGGCTATTTCACCAGAATATGAGTTTTATATTAGGTTTTGTTAATTTTATAATGTTAAACTGTAATAATAACAAATAATTGTTGAGAAGTGATTATTGAGAACTGCTTATCAAAGTTTGCATTGTCAGGTCCCAGCCCGCCCCAGTCCCTGCCCCGCCCTGCCCTCCCCACTCACCGCCATGTTGTCTCACTTTATAAATGTTAAAATCTGGTCACCCTATCCTAGACAGAGCTTGCAAACTGCCCACAGAGACCCTGGGAGTCGCTCTCTTAGGGTGAGGAGTTTCTGCTTTTGTCTTCACACTTGTCTGCATTGTGTAAAATTTTATCTTTTATAATGAATAGATACCATTCTGATAATCAGGTGAAAAGACTATTACCATTTTTAGAGGAAAAATGAAATCAGGAAACTATTTCTACCTATATGATGAAATTATTTAAACATATACGGCTGCTTCAAAGAAAATTAGATTCCCATTATAACCAGGGTTCTCTGTGATCCTTCACACATTCACTGTCCGGGTCTGGAGAAGGCTCTAGAGCAGGCCTCCCATAAACTAATCTTAGTGTCGGGGACTGTGAGCTAGAAGGAGTGCCCTTGACTTCACCCCTTCTTCACTCATTCTGTGCCCTCTGCCTGGCATATTCTCTCTGCTGTCCTGCATGTCCCAAGCCTGCCACTCTCACAGAACTGGGAACAAGCATTATTCAACTTCTTCTTTGGCAAATGCCAATCTTCCATCTGTTTACAGGCACCAGGCTCCCATCTGTGGCACTGCAGAGTTGGGACCTCATCCTGGGCCAGCCCCACACATCCTGCAGAGGGTAGAGAGCACTGCAAAATGGACAGAAACGCGGTTCTGCTTCATGTCCCTGCTCTTCCCAGTTGAGTGATCTGGGTAAGTCATTTAACCTCAAAAGATCTCAGTTTTCACAGCTGTAAAATGGGAATAAGTGAACCTAATAGCTAGGAACCTGTCTCCCAAATTCAATGAGATAACATAGAGAGAGTGCTAGAAATATATAATGCATTCAATTAAAATGTAGGGGTTGTTAGTACCTTTATTTACAAAATATTCATTACAAAATATTTTTTTCTATTTTTTTGGTTAAATCATAGCTGTGTACATTAATGCAATCATGGGGTACAATGTGCTGGTTTTACATACAACTTGAAATGCTTTTGTCAAACTGATCAACATAGCAAAGTATCTCAAGAATGGAAGACGTATGCAATGTACTCAGTCTTATTATAAAACCAATTTATAGCTTTCTTATAAAATCTATGACCCAATTACAGCCCAAGAAGAAGGGGAAAGAGGAGAGAGAGGGGAGGGGAGGGAGAAGGATGGGTAGAGGGAGAGTAACTGGTGGGACCACACTTACGGTGCATCTTACAAGGGTACATGTGAAATTTACTAGGTATAGAATATAAATATCTTAACACAATAACTAAAATGTAGCTATTAATGATATTGGTAACATTTATTGATAAGGATGAAGACAGTATTAAGGACTTCAATATCTTTCAAAACCTATCAGCCTATATTCATTTCAGAAATGTCCTCAAGAGATAATCACTGTTGTATACAGTGAACGCATTTCTGTTATATACAGTGAACATGGTAAATAATCTCCTATGATTTGTAATGCAGGTATTACAGGTGATAAAGTATGTTGTGTGACATAGGAAGTGCTTATAATATATTGCAAAATTTAAAAATATACTTAAAGAGTAGAATCTGTATGTGTGTATACATACATTATACATACAGAGAAAGAGATCCAAAGAAATTCTAAAGAAAATCACTCTAAAACTGTTGATCATGGCTAGCTGTGGATTAAGGAAGCTTTTTCTTTTCTTCCTTTTGTTTATCTATATTCTCTAAAATTTTCTAAAACTAGCATATGGCTCGTGTGAAATTTCTGAGTTATTTGTTAACACACAAGCCCATGTCCCTGTCAGTGAGTTAATAATCAAAGGCCGTTCCCAGCCCCCAGCCTTGGGCTGTGAGGGCTCTCAGGGTCACAGGGCTGCCCCCCATGGACCCTCGGTGTCTGTGTGGAAGAGCCTGGTGTGATTTTCACGAGCCCCGAATGGACACGGTGGGTGAACAATTAGCCAGCTCTGGGCAGAGAAACTGCCTCCCTGGAGGCTCACACAGGAACCGTGGCCTTGGGAATAGACAGGAACGCTTTCAAACTAATTCCCAGAAGGGGGGTCAATTAGAAAACTTAACACCTAGAAATCACCCTCCTCCAGTGTGTAACATGATAGGCTGGCTCCAGGGTCCAGGAAGGAGTGAGCAGATGGGGAGAGACAAGGTTGGCAGGCAGGTCCACCCCCTCCTACAGCCCGCCCCATCCCACAGCCCCAGCCCCCACCAGCCCTGCTCTCACCACTCTGTCCGAGCCCCTCCACCAGCTGTGCCTCAACTCTAGTCCCTGTTGTGCAATATACTTTTTTTTTTTTTTTTTGAGACAGAGCCTCAAGCTGTCCCCCTGGGTAGAGTGCCGTGGCATTACAGCCCACAGCAACCTCCAACTCCTGGGCTCAAGCGAGTCTCCTGCCTCTGCCTCCCAAGTAGCTGGGACCACAGGCACCCGCCACAACGCCCGGCTATTTTTTTTTTTTTTGGTTGCAGCCGTCATTGTTGTTCGGTGGGTCTGGGCTGGGGATTCAAACCCGCCACCTTAGGTGTACGTGGCTGGCGCCTTAGCCGGTTGAGCTATAGGCGCCGAGCCTGTGCAATATACTTTTTCTCCAGAAAGCCCATGATCTCTCTAGGAATCTTCCAGGTAGATAATCTTATAAAATGTCAGCACTGAACAGAACCTCAAATATCATTTTACTCTCTGGCTTTCTAATTGAGGAAACTAATTCAAAGAGATTAATCTATGTGTCCAAAGTTTCTCTACTAATAGGTGCAGAAACTAAGATTAGAACTCAGCTGTCTTTACTACTAGGTCAGGGTGACTTTGGAAAGGAAAGCATAGTGTCCTGCCAAAGGACAGCTCTGGTACTGACCACCTGTGTGGCCTCCAATGTCCCAGTTTCCTCATCAGGAAAATGCAGGTAATAACAGTAACAACATCATGAGTTTATGTACAGATTAAATGAGTTAAAGCATATGTAGAACAGAGCCTGGCACATAGTAAATGTTATATAAGGCTTCGCTATTTTGATAATTAATTTTTTCAGCCATTTTCTTGTGTCTATGGGAAGAAGTCAGGAAAGGGCAGAGATAAGCCAAGTAATTCAGCAAAGGAAGCAGAGAATTGCTGCAGAAATCGGAAGCCCAGCACCTCCATCTTCCTTGGGATCATGGTAAGACCAAGATCAGGCCAGCCATCATCCACCCTGAGCCAATAGAATAGAACATAGAAACAGATGCTCACATATATAGTGTCTTGATGTACAAGGGTGGAGGAGAGATGGCCTGCATACCCTGCAGGGAAAAGCTATTTATGTATATGGAGAAGGTAATGGTGACCCCAACCTCATACCACACATTAAAATTGATTCCAGATAGAATATGGACCCAACTGTGATCATTGAACAATGAAGCTACTAGAAGATAACATAAGCAAACTTCCTCATAGTCTTGGGATAGGCAAAAAAAAAATTTTTTTTTGCAGTTTTTGGCTGGGGCTGGGTTTAAATCTGCCACCTCCGGCATATGGGGTGGGCTGGGGCCTTACTCCTTTGAGCCACAGGTGCCACCCCCCAAAATTTCTTAATAAGACTCACAAAGCAAAAATCATAAAGGAAAAGATTGATAAATTATATTTCATTAAATGAAGAATTCCTCCACAGGTAAAAAATAAAATAAAACTGGCTGGATGTGGTAGCTTGCATCTGTAATCCCCACCACTTTGGGAGGCCAAGTGGGAGGATCATTGAAGCCAGAAGTTCAAGATCAGCCTGGACATCATAGCAAGACTCTATCTCTACAAAAAAAAAAAAAACTTAAAAATTAGCTGGGTATAGTGGTGCATGCCTGTAGTCCAAGCTACTCAAGACTGAGACAGGAAAATACCTTGAGCCTAGAAGTTCAAGGTTGCAGAATTCTAAAAAGTAAAAATAAATAAACTAATGTAGCAAATGCTATTTAAAAGGAATTAATTTATGATTCACAGACTTTTTATCATTATTAGCTTCTGTGAAAATGTAATTAAGTTACTAAAAAAAAATGAAGAATTTCTGTTGAGGAGCGGGCACAGGGCTTGAAGCATGGTGGACACTATGGACCAGCAATAAATACCCACAATGTAGAGGAAGAGGAGCCCTCAGCTTTTCTCAGGCTTAGCCTGGATGAGCAAATTTATGAATCAATGAGAAATGACCAAGAGTTTCAAGGCAGATGACATGCTTATGATCAACATTAAAATATGGCACTGGGAGATTGGAAGAAACTGTGACTACTATAGAATTTGATGAAGAAATATATAGGTCGGGTGCAGTGGCTCACACCTGTAATCCTA
The DNA here is from genome assembly GCA_963575145.1 of Galago senegalensis. Lineage (NCBI taxonomy): Eukaryota > Metazoa > Chordata > Mammalia > Primates > Galagidae > Galago > Galago senegalensis. The sequence goes on along the minus strand of CAUYTI010142676.1, from coordinate 22,491 downwards.
ACACTCTGGGAGGCTGAGGCAGGTGGATTGCCTGAGCTGAGGAGTTCAAGACCAGCCTGAGCAAGAGCAAGACCCCCGTCTCTACTAAAAATAGAAAAACGAGCCAGGCATAGTGGTGCATGCCTGTAGTCCCAGGTGCTTGGGAGGCTGAGGCAAGAGGATTTCTTAAGCCCAAGAGTTTGAGGTTGCTGTGAGCCATGACACCAGTGAACTCTACCAAGGGCAACAAAGTGAGTCTGCCTAGCCAGGCGTTGTGGCGGGTGCCTGTAGTCCCAGCTACTTGGGAGGCTGAGGCAAGAGGATCACTTGAACCCAAGAGTTTGAGGTTGCTGTGAGCTATGACATCATAGCACTCAACCCCAGGGCTACTGAGTGAGACTTTGTCTCAATAAAAGAAAGAAAAAGTAAGCCTCTGTCTCAAAAAAGAAAGAAATACAAATGTCAACAAAACGGAATATTCCAACACACTTTATTCAAAGAGATGGTATCGTCCTGGTTGCCCCCTCCACTGAAAGTTGGCTGAAACAAAGTTTGTCATGAAGGAGACTTTGAACAATTGTTTCTTTAAACGTGCAAGACATGCGGAAGAGAAGCCTGCTTACGTTTAGAGATTAAGAAATGACCTAGGGATTCTTCCACTCCTGAAATAAGTCAATTTGCAGATAATTCCCAACTTCTTAAGCTAAATGCCATTTTTATCTTTCTCCAACACGTCCATTAAATGTGATCACCAAGGTGCAGAAAAAAATAAAAAAGAATTTCTGTTCAGCAAAGACACCATGAAGAAAGTAAAGAAGGGAGCCTGAGAGCAAGAACTCTCAGAACTCGGTAAGAAAGCTATGAGTAACCTGAGAAAAGGCAGAAGACTTAGACACAGCACAGAAATGTCCCAATGGCCAATAGACATAAGAAAAGTGTTCAACATAAATAGCCATCGAGGAGATGCACATTAAAATCATGATAATAGACTACCACACATGCACCAGAAGAGGTTTAAACAAACAAAAAAAAAGACAATACCAAGTCTCAGCAAGGATGTGGATAGCTGGAACTCTCTCTCCTACATTGTTGATGGGAAGACAAATTGGCAGAATTGTTCAAGTCGGACATATATGTAATCTTCTAACCAAGCAATTCTCCTCCTAGGTATATACTCAGCAACAAAGATAGTAAATACAGAGGGTGCCAAAAAAACGTATACACATTTTAAGAGAGGGGAAAAAACACATTCAAATTGTAATGCTCGAGTCATGTTTGACTTCTACAATTTTAAGAGATACAAGATAAATCTACAGGATAACAAACATGATCAGTCTATATTGAGTATTGCAATTTGAACATGGTTTTTTTTTTTTTTTTCCTAAAATGTGTATACATTTTTGGGGCACTCTCTGCATATCCATGTGTGCTCCACAATGCCAGAATGCTCCTTGCAGTCTTATTCTAGGTGGCCCCAAAGTGGAAACCATCTAAATATACATCAACAGTGGAGTGGATGCACACACTGAGTTCTATCTATACAATAGAATATATACGGTAATGAGGTTCACACTACAACATGGATAAATCTCACGAACATAAGGTCGAGCAAAAATAAGCCAAATACAAAAGAGCACATACTACAGGATTCTATTTAAGTAAAGCTCAAAACCCCGCAAAACCAATTCGAGAGCTTAGCAGTCAGGATCACAGTTGTAATGAGGGGAGGGGCCTGAGGGAGGCCTGCAGGGGGTGGCGGGGTGGCAGGTGCCTTCTACATTTTCTTTTGGGTTACAGGAGTAATTACAGGGATACACCTTCACTTTGAAAATTCTATCATGCTGTACACTTGTGATTTACACACATCTCTATGTGTGTTATACTTCAGTATTCAAAAGTTTAAATTCCTTTCCTGAACACCTGAATACAGTGTATACAGTGGTAAACAAGGTAGGCGTTGGCTTACCCCAGATGTTTGCAAAATGGCCAGTGACTATTTACAGAATTAACCTGCATGTAAAAGAAACCAGTGTTACAGCCCTCACATTTGAGGGAGGCCATTTCATGTTAAGGCTACTTTCACAGCCCTGGTCTTTAACACCTCAGCCTTCACAGAATCCTTCAAGAGTGCAGCCCTGTCAGAATTTCACAACCCAAACCAAAAACCTGAAGCTCTGAGTAAAAGGACTTGTCCAGGATCACTCAGAATGTAGGTGGCACTGTCCAAGGGTCATTAACCGGCTAGGGGCACAGCACAGGAAGCCACACACTCTGCCCCCTGAGACTGCCTTTTCCTGGCACATGCCATTGTCCAGTCTGTCAAACCTCTGATTGTCCTATCTGTGAAATGGGGACACAAGTATCTACAGCACAGAATTATTTACAGGACTCATTGAGATGCTGCTTTTTTAAAACGGCAGCTATGCTACAGGGAAAAGGGGAAGATTCCACGATTAGAAAAGTCGTCTAAAGTGGAGGCATCTTAAGAACCTGCCTTTCAGGATGCAAATGACAAAGACCCTTGAAACCCTGTCCACAGCCCCTCCAAGTGCCTGCCACAGGGACAATGGCAATGGGTTCATGGGTTCAGGGATCCCTGGGGAGGAGGAGTTGGGCCGTCCCCGCCTGTTTGGTGGGAATGGTCAGTACGGCATGTCCTCACAAATTCCCGCCTACCCTGTCTTCCTCCTCGGTCACTGCAGCTTCCCCATCCCACCCCCATGGATCTAGTGGCTGTCACGCTACCCATCAGTCAACATCCCAAAAGCTGAGATTGAAGACTCCCAGCAGCAGCGGTGAATCTCCTAAGGTGGGAGGTTCTAAACTGCAAACAGATGGCTGTGACTCAGTGTGAGAAGAGCTCATATTCGGCTCACCTGGGGAGGGGTGCAGCACGGGATGCTTTAAAGCAGCCGCAGGGATTTGAGTGTGGCAAGCACTGGCCTCACCCTGTTCCCGTGTATCCACTTCCCAGGGACAGGGCACATCAGGTATCCCAGACAGACAAGCACCGTGTTGGGTGTCCCTGCCACTGCACCGCAGAGCAGCTCGCTGCCCAGGACATCCATCTCAGTCTTACAGGAGTCAGTCCCAAAAACACACCGTCCAGGAGCACCAGCTATCGGCTCCCCTTCAGTCCACCTCCATCAGCTTCAGGGAAGGCCCTGCCGTCCCCTCACCTCTCGCCCTCTGCTGCACTCAGGTGGCATCGCCACTCCCTGCAGGGCTGGCCCCAGCCACCACATCACAGTCTCTGCCAGCTCCCTCTGGCCACACCAACCCCCGACCCCACTCCTGGGGCCTCTCTGTATGAGTTACTCTGCTCCACGATCCCTCTCCCTTCCAGTGAACAGCAGGAGACAGAGGAGGTCGTCAGGGTACTCAGCCCTGCCACCACCAGAAGGAAGAAGGCTGTGCCTGCCCCTGAGACCATTTGTGAGAAAGGAAGGAGAGGACACGGGGACTGCCTCGTCCCTACCTGAGAAGTCAGGGAGGACTTGCAGCTGGAAAGGGATGTGACCTTGAGAGACTTGGGCAGCCCTGGACAACCATCCTGGATTCCAGAACCAAACTCAGGAAAATGAAAGAATGAGGGGGTTGTGAGGCAAGAAGAGCAGTTCTGGAAAGTTCTGCCCACCCCCCAGGGAACCTCCTGAGCCTCCAACCTCAGGAAGAAACAGAGCAGAGAGAGGCTCAGGGTCTGGGGAAAGCTTCAGGACCAACCCACCGAGGGGAGCGTGGCGTGAGAAAGCAGGGGATGCAGGAGTTTTCCTGGGCTGGCCTCCTTCCTCCCGGGAAGCAGGCTCTGGGGCTGGTGGTTTGGCACTGACCAGCCTTGACAAGCCACCTTCAATCTTCTCACAATCTTGGACTTGCACCGCTCCAGAGAATCCCACAGACTCAATGTGGAGCCTGTAGAAACAGGGGCAAGGTCTGGCAGAGCACTTGAGGGTGGTTTAGTGCACGTGTGTCGGTGTTTGTGTGTGCGCATGCACAGGCATGCTCTTTACAGAGATAGCTGTGTTGTTTGACACTAACATCCAAGTGGTAATTAAGATTAAAGAGTGGCAGCCAGCAGAAGTCAGAAGCTGCTGGACGGAGTGGGTCTGGCACCTAGGGTTGTGGCCCTTCCCAGATTCACTAGGGAGTAAAGGGACAGGGGGAGTGCCCTGATGCACACCTCTTCAATCCCATCAGAGCCAAGGGGACATCGTTCTCCAAACTGGTGGGTACAACAGTTGGAAGTTCAGTCCTGAGCTCAGTCTTGACCCTGTAACCCCCAGGCAAGCTACTCGAGTCCTCTGAGCCTCAGCATCCTCATGTTTGAAACAGGGACTGGTGAACACCGCCCCACCCTTCCAGCAGTGCTGATCTGATGGAGTCAGCTTTGTGAAAACGGTACCTCACCTTGATTCACGGTTTACTGTGTGCCAGGCACTAACCTGTTTCACAGGGATCGTTCCAATCTGCTCTTGCCACTGGCGATCCTAGAATCCTCTTCTCTCACGTGTGAGATCAGGCAACGTGCCCAAAGCCACACAGCTGGAGACCACAGTCGAATGCAGCTCCGACTTCCAGAGAGCAGGCTCTGAGCCCACGCCAGCCGCCCAGTGTGTGGGAGCAGTTGCTTCATCACGAATCATATCTTCATTTCCATCATCTTGAACAACGACTGACGTCTGTGACTTGGACACACTGATTGAGAGCCTGGTGGACACGAGTGGAGAAAGAGAGGTGGGCCCGAGCATGTGGCTCTCTCCTCCACCAAGCAGGGACAGAGCCCAGAGAGGCCGTCACTCCCCCACACCAGCAGGTCCGTCTCTACTCTTCCCAGGGACAAATCCCTGGGTTCCAGAGGGTAAGGTATCCTAGCCACACCTGGGCCTGGCATCCTTCTGGAAATAAATTTGCCATTTCTGACTTCTGGAAATATTAACAAAGTCTTATAATTATTATTTTTTAACCTCTGTAAAATAAAAATATAACATACACAGAGGCACACACACACAGATGGCTAGGTACTTAAGGACAACCATTGCCAAGATTTTAGTTTCTGCTTTAGTCATCTCCCAGATGAACTTCTGCAATTGCTCTCGGCTGTTCCTCCTTCACCTATCATATCATTTGTCCTCTTCAAAATCTGGCATCACGTTCGGCAGTGATCCCTTCCGGGCTTTTCAGGTGTCATGCGATGCTAATTACACCACTTCCCACTCACCTGTTGGGATTCAAAGCTCCCCGCCCCCACCTCCCAGGGCTGTCCCAGTTTACAGGACTTCTCATACCAGTTAGGTGGAGATAAGGGTCAGCCAACCTACTTAAGTATTTCCCATGCCTCAGGCTCACTACAGTATTAGTAATGTCATCTGGTCACCCTGCGCAGCTTTTACATGATGGAGTCTTCAACCCGCTTACCTCCTGCCTTCCCAATAGAAATGTCAGCCATGCTCCGTCTCTCTTCACTGGAGATGTTCTCTGTGTGATCAAATTCCTTTGGCCCGCCTGTTTTGTCAGCAATAGTTTAAGCGTGAAAGCAAGATCCATGGCTGAAAATATTGCTTAACAGAGTAATAAATCATATCATCTTACATCATTCCTCGATCCCGCACCTCGGGCTGCCTGACTCCTCTGCAGACTCACAGCTCCTATCTCTCAGGCTCCAGAGGAAGGGCAAGGAACTTCGGCCTCCAGGGTTGTTTTTTGTTTTTTTTTTAAACCAAAGAGATTTAACTTTTCCCTTTATGTAGTCAACACTTAAAGGAGGTTTAGCGCTTGCTCCTGCTGGGCTTCATTTCTGGAGACCAAATGTCAACAGCTAACCTGAAGGGTGAACTAGATGAACTAGTTTTCTAGGGCTGCTTTGACTAATAACCACAAATGTGGCTGAAAACAATAGAAATTTACCCTCTAGGATCTGGAGGCCAGAAGTTCGATCAAGGCATCAGCAGCGTCATGCTTCCCCTTCAAAGGGTCTAGAAGGGAACCTTCCTTGCCTTTTCCACCTTCAGCGTATGGGATTTATCAGCTTGTAGCTGCATTCCTACGGCCCCCATCTGCATCTTCACGTGGCCTTTGTCCCTCTGTGTCTCTGTCCCTTTCCCCTCACTATAAGGATACTACTCGCTGGACTTAAGGTATGCCCTAAACCCAGAATAATTTCATCTCAAGATCATTAACTGATTACACGTGCAAAGACCCTTCTTCTAAAAAGGTGGGATTCTGAGGTCCTAGATAGACATGAATTTTGTGGGGTGCTATGCAGCCTACTATGTGGGATGTGGGAGGACCCAAGGCTTTCCTCCTGAGATGTCAGTCTTCAAACATCTGCTCTTCACACCTGCCCAGCCTTCTTCACAGACAGCTGCGTACATTTTCTTTGGTTGGTTGTAAAATTTTTTTTTTTTTTTTTTGAGACAGAGCCTCAAGTTGTCCCCCTGGGTAGAGTGCTGTGGCTTCACAGCTCACAGCAACCTCCAACTCCTGGGCTCAAGCGAATCTCCTGCCTCAGCCTCCCAAGTAGCTGGGACCACAGGCACCTGCCACAATGCCCGGCTATTTTTTGGTTGCAGCCATCATTGTTGTTTGGCAGGTCCTGGCTGGATTCAAACCTGCCACCTTAGGTGTATGTGGCTGGCGCCTTAGCCACTTGAGCCACAGGCGCCGAGCCGTAAAAATTTTTTTAACAACTGGGGTTATGATAGTTAAATTTCAATTAGTGGTAAAGGAGCAGCTGCTTTTCAGTCTCCCAGTCTGTAAACTGGGACAGCAATGCCATTCTCACAGGTAGCAGTAAAGTCTAACCCAGTAAACCAAGGTGAAGAAGCTGGTGTCAAGAACCGGCACACGGGAGAAGCCCAAGCTATTTTGGTCAGCCCTCAACCTCAAGTTCTCAGGCCCACCAGTCCTGATGAACCAAAATCCTCTCAGAAGAGAAAGAAGATTAGAATGTAAAAATCAGATGTTAATGATGTTTTACCTGTAGAGTGAGGAAGAGACAGCAAATGGTGGCTGAGTGGCCATCAGGCACTATTTCATGTCACCAGCTCCTCTCTCCAACCCCCCATCCATGTGTTTCCCCAACACAACCCATCCTTTCCTAGCCCTGCATATGGAGAGAATATTATGTCCATTCTGCAGATAGAAAAACTGAGGCACGGAGAGTTAGGTACAAGCGGTTTGGCCAATGTGTATGTTAAAAACTCGTGGTTGTGGTTTCAAGCCAAGGACCCTGGTGGGATGCTTCCAGTTGGTTCTGGGGTCTTAGTTGGTGTTCTAGGTTGTGAAGGGTTCCCCAAGAGAAACCAATCACGGAATCAGAGGGAGGTGTCAGAACCCAGTGCTTTCTGCTGAGTTTCGTTTGCAAAGCCCAAATGTGCTCCAAATATTAGGCTATCTGATAACTTGGAAACTGCAAAGTGAAATGTGGAAAATGAAGTCAAACCAGTTACTTGCTTCCACAATGATTTCTGTAATGTGAATTCAACCTATTATCTCTTTTTTAGTTTAGCCAGATCTATTTATACATAGAGACACATGGAATTAGAGTTGGAGGGTAGTGACCAAGCCTTAAAAATAACACCTCACCCAGAAGAGAAACATGAACTTAAGGGAGTCCCTAAGTACAGAAAACTACTAGACAGTTCTCTGGTTCTCAAAAAGACTGAAAGTCCTTGGTTTGGAGATTTTTATTTGAATCCTGCTTTAAGTCCAGGTGGCTCTGCGGAGAAGGGGGCATCCTTTCTGACCATGTCCGTGTTGCTCTGTGTCAGGCCGTTCACAGCTTCTTTCTCGTACCCAAGATTCCAGGGAACTCAGAAAACCACGGCCAGGGTCTGTGAGAGGGTGGAAGTTCAACCTGCCAGAACTTCATTTTTGGTCCAGAGCTCCATTAAGCCAATCTGCTCTGGCGGAAGCCATCCAGTCCGGTTTGAGTCAGTTTTGCTGTTGGTTTTGCGGTTGCCCATCAGGTGTGAGGAGGAACCAGGGCCTGTATAGAAACATCATTGTTGAACAAGGAGCATATTTCTTTCCCCTTCTCTAAATCTCTGCCCCTCTCCTTCTCACCAGTGCTACTCTTTCCTCTGGCCCTTAAGACAGACATATGTTATTTTCAGATCCACGGCTTTCTAGTTCGTGGGATTGCCACACACAGGGCCCAGGTGCTGCAAATATAAATACACGTGGGCATCTGTGTTTCAACCACCGGACTCGCACCACTTTTTTTCTTGGTAAATGCAATGTAACTCAAGTGGATTGTCATCAGAGCCAAGCAGCGGGACACAGTCCTCTAACAAAGTCAATGCTTTCCAATCCCAGACCTCCACCTCACTACCAAAACTCTTGCCATTTGAGTAGATCCCATCTCCCAAATCAGCAAATGCTCAAGCCAGGTCCAATGGGCAAAAATCCTTGAATGATCCTCTATTACTCTTAACTGCTGATGAAACAGCCTAATAAATAAATGCACTAATTGGGCTTTGCGAAGACAGACCTTCCCCAACAGTACTTACTGCAGCATAATAAAAACCCATGACAAGCTTCAGCTTTGTGGATCCTCTGATAGTAAACAAGAGATAATTTGTAAATTCAAATATGCTGGACAGGCTGGCACCCTTTCAGGTAGCAGTGGGTTTAGGCTGGGTGCCAAGCTGGCGGAAAGGGAGATCTTTTAATACCCACCCCCTTCCAGGCACTGTCATCTGCAGTGTGTGTTGGGGGCTGCAGGGGCGTGGCTGTGGCATGGGAGACAGGGACAGATGTTGGATTTTCCACACCCCAGATCCCAGAGAAATTGCAGCTGCTCTGGCACATAGGAGATGATGGAGAGTAAGGCTGATGATTAGAAAAAAACACATACAAGCCATACACTTTATTTCATTTTAGTTTCATAATTATCCCCATTGAACAGATAGGAAACTGACAACTAAGGCCCATAAAGCCTTGTGCCAGGATCACCAAACAAAGCCAACAAGCTGCTCATGTGAATCCGAGACTGTACACCTACTACTGACTCCTAACAAAAGGTTTGGATATATCAGGTGCTGTGTGCATCTTATATTCATTATGTAATTTAACCACACAAACCCTATAAGGTAGAGACTATCAGCATTTTATAGATGGAAGGCTAAAGCTAAGAAGTTAAATAACTTGCCCAGGGTCACCTGGATAATAAATGAGCAGGAGTAAGGAATCTGAACCAAGGTGGTCTACCTCCAAAGCCCATGCCCTAAAACATGAGCCAACAAACTCTTTCTATAACAGCACAGAGTACGTATTTTTGGCTTTTTCACCCATCTAATCATTGCCACACTACTCAATTCTGCCCTTATAAATTGAAAGCAACCATAAGCAATATATAAATAGATGGGTGTGACTATATTCCATCCAAACTCTATTTGCAAGCAGGCAGCTAGATAGATTGGACCTGAGGACCATAATTGGCTGATCCTTACTCTAAAGCTTGTAGCAGACATGTCACCTGTGGTCAAGGTCCAAGAATGCTGGGCTCAGGACTGGAGGCACAGAGACCAATGTGTGGCCTGGGCTTTTCTTAATCTCATCTCCCACTTCTCTTTCCCATCCTGCCTCACAGCCTCCCTACTGCTATTCCAACAAACTTGGCATCCTATAGCCTCAGGGCCTTTGCACTTACTGTTCACCCTGCATGGAGCATCAGTCCTCCAGATTTCTTCATGGCTCATCCCCTCACCTCCTTCTGTTCTTTGATCCACTGTCAACTTTTCAGCAAGGCCTTCCCTGACTACGCTAGCAAAAATAACCATCCATGGGCAGCGCCTGCAGCTCAGTGAGTAGGGCGCCAGCCCCATATACCAAGGGTGGTGGGTTCAAACCTAGCCCTGGCCAAACTGCAACAACAAAAAAAAATAGCCAGGTATTGTGGCGGGTGCCTGTAGTCCCAGCTACTCGGAAGGCTGAGGCAAGAGAATCACCTAAGCCCAGGAGTTGGAGGTTGCTGTGAGCTGTGACACTATAGCACTCTACTGAGGGCAATAAAGTGAGACTCGGTCTCTAAATAAATAAATAAATAAATAACCATCCACACCCCAGCCAGTGTTTCCTCTTTGCCTCCCTCCTTTCTTTCTCTCTGTAGCACTAACTACCTTCTAGATACGTGTATCATTTGACTGTTTTATTTCACCCATTCTCTGGCTGCACGTCCCACTGCTAGAATGTAAGCTCTGAAGGAGTAGACGTTCTCATTCTCGTATTGCCAGTTCGGTCACTGCACTATAGCCCCAGATCCTAGAATAGAACCTGGCACACAGTGAATTTGCAGTACATAGTTGGTGAATGACTTAATAAGTTAGGGATGGACAAGAACCCATCCACTGGGGCATTGCCCAAGATGGAGCCAGTAGCCCCACCCCCTCCCAGCAACTCATCGATGTCTCCATTGGCCACACAAAACACAGCAGCGAGAGGGAGACTGGGAGACAGCTGGAGAGAAAGAGCAAAGCAGAGCCATCACCAGGAAATGTCCCCAGCCTCCCCTTCTTCATGATGACCTCTCCCCTTCTAAGGGCCCATCCAGAGAGGTGCTGGAGCCTTTTAAATTCTCCCTTTCTCTGTGCACACTGCTGTCTTTTGGCTGAGTCAGGAAGAGGCAAGCTTGGGGATGTTTCTCAGCAGCCCCCACCGGCCACATCCCTGCCAGGGATAGGGGGAAGCCATCTGGGGCTGTAACCCAACACTTCATTTTATGAATGAACCAATTTTCCGTAGGCACCTTGAAGCTGGGAAACATCCCAGAGGTGGACTAACCTTTAACATTAGGTGTAATTAGGATTAGCCACATCACATGACCCGTGGAGCACCAGAAAGCAGAGATAATAAATCCCCCCACTGTGGGCCCTCTTCTACTGTGAGAGCTCCCCACAGGCAGTGCCGGCACTAAGACCTGAAGGCCAGGTGGGGAACACATAGTACGCTGGGCTCAGTGCACAGCCTGGACACCTGTCACCCAGGGCCCTGTAAATCCAGAGCAGGCGAGCTGGGCCAAGGCCAAGTTGCCAATCAGCCATCTTTCACCACCTTCATTTGTGATCCAGTCACTGGCCTCTGAGCATAAAATCCCAGCCCCATGGCCTGAGAGTTCTCTGTGTGCCCAAGACTATACACACCTCTTCATATACAACGTTATGTCTGACTTGTCACAACAACCTGTGGTCCCCGTTTTATAGATATGAAAACTGAGGCTCACAGGCTCAGTGATTTACCCAAGATCCTCAATTAGGAAGTGACATAACTATCATTTTAACCAGCACCAATGCCCATTCGTTTAATCTACATTATAGAACTTCTTGAGTTGTCTTTCTGGACCAAACTTTGAGTTTGCATATGTGTGCATGGGTGGAATATTTTGTTGTTGCTGTTTAATGATAAGAATAAAATTGGGTCGCACCTGTGGCTCAAAGGAGTAGGGCACCGGCCCCATATGCCAAAGGTGGCAGGTTCAAACCCAGCCCCGGCCAAAAACTGCAAAATAAGAAAAAAAGTATAAAATCACCTCTTTCCATCCATGACGGACATAGCTAGGATTTCCTTTCCTGAGGCTGAGTGTAAAATTGGATCAGGGGTTATAAATGACCATGAGATCCCTGTTCTGCTTTAGCAGCCTCCCTGTTCAACCACAGCCCCAGCCCTGATTTAGGAGAGGCCCCATGTGGCAGTGGGTAGTCTCCACAGACACCAGTCAGGCCCTCCACACTGGTCTTCCACTGGAAGGTGAAAGTAAGGGGTCCTATGAGGGAGCCTCAAACAGTCAAACATAGAACTACCTTGGATTGAGCAATTCGACTTTGACATATATACCCCTCTCCCCTCCAAAAAAAATGTACATACATATATTGAAACCAGGGACTCAGACAGATATCTGCACAGCAGTGTTCACGGCAGCATTATTCAGAATAGCCAAAAGCTGGAACCAACCATCTGAGGTAGATGGTGGTCTGGGTTGCACAGGAATGTGAACATACCGAATGCCACTAAATTGTTGACTTAAAAATGGTTAATGTGGTTTTACATTATGTATATTTTACCTCAACTAAAAAAAAAATAATAAGGGTAACTTGCATGTCAGTCAGCCTGGTAGAGCTGCTACAGCCACAGGCAGAGCAGAGAGGCAGGGCCTCAAAGGTGACTGCTCAGCCCTGCACTGTGTGTCCTGAGGGGCAGAAATACATCTCTGAGTCATGCTTTGCCCAAGGGCCAGGAGACCTTCCCAGAGATCAGGAAGCCTCCGATTGCTTACATTGAGTACATTGCAGGGGCAGAATTAAACTAACCCAGAAGGGCAGGCTAGCCCCCTCCTGTTGCTATAACACAGATACCTTTTCTTTTCCATTCACTAAAAACATACCTTCTGAACACTCTCAAGGTGCCAAGCACTCAGCAGGGCACACGCACTGTGCAAGCAGCCAGGCACTCACCGCTGCAAACAAGGAGCAGAGTTCTGTGTTCCTGGCTAATGGTATAGTTGAAATTCTAATGCAGGCCCCATCTGTGTCCAAATCCCATATGATTCTTTCCACAAACTAGTATCTCAGAAGAAGAGCTACAAGACTCCCACAGCCAAACAAAAATAAAATAAAATAGGGCAGGGCATTGTCAAGTAACAGAAATAGCTGTCTACCCTTGGCCTTACAGCCCAGCATTTATTTTACCCCATTCCCAGGTACAGACAGATGCCCAGGTGGGGAACAGTCCCTACCTCCCAGCACAGCACTGCTCCTTAACCTACCATCATGAGTAGCCACAGCAGTGGTTTCTGCATTGTCACCCCTATGCCACCTGCAGAATAGAAAAAAGCATTGCCTGGGTTTGGAGCCAGTTCAGGTTTCAGCCAGAGAGAAATGAAAGGGCCCAAAGCCATCTAAGAATCACATCCAACTCTGCCTGGCCAGTCCTCTCTGTTTTCCCTCTTGGAGCCCAGCTCAGCCACTGACTTGCTGGGTGACCCTGGGCAAGTCCCTGGGCTCTTGTTGTCCCCAGGCAAGTACTGAAGGACTGGACCCATGGCCCCCAGATCCTGTCCAGCCTTGGTGTTCCCACGAGAAGGGAGTCGCCATGTGGTAAGACAGATGCAGACCATCCTCCCCTCCTCTTTAAGACCCAGCGCATCTAAACCCCTGGCTGGGTGGGCGGCCCCCAGACCTGGGAGTCCTGCTTATGGCCACCTCAGGCGAGCAGCCCCAGCCCTGCTGGGCCCCTGTGTACACTTTCTCTCCTTTCTCTCACGTCCGCTGGGCAGACCCCGGGGAGAGGGATGCTGCGTCCCTCTTGGCCCAGGGTACTTGGCTGTTAATGATCCCAGGCACACTTCCCCCACCCTGTCCCCAGGGACATTTCCACAGTTGTTTCATGAGTGAAGCTGGGGAAATCTATTAATGAGAGCAGTAATTGTTACCTTTGGGCACGGAAGGCTGATTTACAACAGTTAATGCCTCAGATTCCAAAGGCATAATTTCGGCTTTTCCACCATTTTGTCTGGAGAAAACAAAACACGGGGAGATTACACATCCAGGGCTACAGATGTTTGGCTACACGGAACAGTTTTCCAAGATGCAGGGGAGGGGGCTGTTTAATTTAATTGACAATATAGCATCCCGGATGCTTCTTAAGCCATATGCATCTGCTTCAGTGTGGGAGCATTTGGTGGACACTGACGTGTGTTTCTCAGGAGCAGGGAACACGGCACGGGGCAAAGAGTCTGGGTGCCAGCGAGCCTCCACCAGCCCCAGCTCCGTCCTGGCGGAATTGAGCATCTCGGTGGGGAGGTGACATGATGACATGACTGCCAAAACAGCCCTGTCACCTTTGGAGGTGGCTGTGGGTCTGGGTGGGACAGCTTGACCTTCTTCCTGGAGTTCACTGTGGAGCGGGGGGGGGGGGTGCGGGGGGAATACTTGGAAGATTATGCTGAGGTTTGGTGGGTGAACGGGTGTCTGTCAGAAGCAAGAAAGTGACACCATTTTCCTTCCAAATGGGAATCTGGGAAAGCTGGAAACTCAGAAAAGAATTTATTTTTTGGGATTCATCCAGTCAGCATTTCCAGAAACTCCTGTAAGAGCAATAAAGCCACAATAATTTATTCCCAAAAGAGAGGAGGAAAAACAGCTACATTTCCTAACATGCAAGCAGAAAAGGACAACCCCCCCTTCCTGCTAGTAGTCTGTCACCCCTTCTCGGCTCACAGAGGCCCCATACTAGACCAATAGTGGCACTGGCATTACAGGAGGTCTTCAGCACCACATAGAGACCAGGCAGCCCTGGTGTCCTGACCACGCCCCTCCCCCCCAGCTGTCCTATCAAAGACCTGAGGCTGGGACATAAAGTGGCACAGCCTGAGAGCTGTGTCTAGTTACATTACACCTCAGACAAGCCCCTGGGATTCCAATCATTCAACAAATATTTGCCATGCGTCTGAGAAGTGTAAGGCACAGTACGAACAGGCCTAAAGGAATTTCTGGACCGTTCTTAGGCTAGTTTTGAGTGTTCAGTAACAGCTCATCCCTGTCTCCTGTGTAATTCTTCATGATTCCTAAAGCCATGCTCACATTTGAGTAGCCCAACAGTCCAATAAAGTACATATCCCCGTCTTCAGTTTCCAGAGGAATAGTGTAATAGTCAGAGAAGCAAAGTGACTTGCCTACAGTCACCCAGCAAAGTTGGTACTAGAACTCACGTTTCGTGGTCACTGAAAAAGAAGGAAGCAAATGGAGTTCAACCATACCTAGACTACGTGAATCTAAGTTCTCTTTTTGCTAAAAAGAAAAAAAACCTTTGCAAAAACAAAATAACAAAAAGAAAACTGTACGGGGGTTACAGATGCATGTGAGAACACAAGGACCACATTCCCTGTCCTGTGTGAGAAGCCATCATGGAAAGGAGACAAAAGCCACTCTTGGATTTCATTCTCAATCCTCATCTCTCCCTAGAATGTCTGGACTGCAGAGGGCTCCCCCTTTGCATTAGGGATGGAGAAGCCAAACCCAGAGGTGCCAAGTGTCCCCACTTATCTGGTCCAAATTTCCTCTTAAATCCAGGCATCTGAATCACTGACCATTTCCCTTCCGCAATTAAGATGCTGTTGACTGCGGAGAGAAGAATCAGTTCACAGGAAAACATCCAAATTGTTTCAGAGCTCTCTTCTCTTCCTTCTCTGTATTGGGGGGCGGGGGTGTTTGTTTGTTTTCTCTCTCTCAGTCCAGGATGGAAGACATAAAGGAAGCACCTGGCCCCTCTCCCAGCAGGAGATCGGTAAAGAACTCTGCACAGCCCTGTGCTAAGAGAAGGGTCCTCCCCCAGCCCAAGCAGAAGCCCTTAGTGGGCAGGAAGTGCTCCTGTGACGCAAGGAGTCGGGTGAGGGGGAGAGGTGGGGCGCCCGTTAATGATGTACCCTGGGATTTCTGGAGCAGCTCCTCTGATGTGCCACTAGGAACATCCTCCAAACTAAGTCGGCAGAACTGTCCGCCCGGTCCTCATTCCAAGCTCACACAGTAAACACAGCGCAAGTGTCTACCACACTCACGTCCTACACCCAGGGCGGACCCGCCATCAATCGCAGCCTGCTTATTCAGTAACTGAGGCCAACACCAATCCTGTGGAGCTGGCCCGTGAGAAGCAACCCACGGCTGAGTTGTGGAAGATCTCCCTTACCTCTGGGCCCGTCTGCCTTGCAGCCCCCAACTTTAGAAAACTGCCTGGCCTACTTCTCCTGATTCTGACTGGGTTGTCAATAGAGGAGCCACACCTACTTCCTCTGGGATGGCCAATCAGAATACGCCATGCTCAATCCCTCACACCTGATCCGGGCAGGCATGTGACCCAAGTCTGCCAATCTGACTCTCTTTCAGGGATTAATAAGGATGCTGGTGAAAGAAGGCAGTACTCCTCCGTCTGGGATCCCAGGCCTGGAGGAAGATGCAGGTTTGGGACTGTGTTGAGAATGAAGACACGTTGTTTAAACCCTGGGTCCGGAGATTCTAAAGCCAGGTCTACCGTTTGAACTTCCCAGTTACGCAGCTTGCTCTGGGTCAGCAAAATGTCCTGCTCCTTGCTGCAGAGCCATCACTTAACTGGCCTCACAGTCTGCCTGGGCAGAAGCCACTGGGGCCTGGAATTGATGGGGCTGCTGCGTCCTCCCCTGTCCTGTGAATGCAGACTGCATCCCTGTGCCCTCTATGTTCTTGTCACAAACTGGTGCCTCTTAGGCTGGGAAGCATTCAGATGGCTCCATGAAAACCCTTGGGGACTGCTCCAGCAACCCCCTGGAGGTCTTGCAGGCTTCTGGCACTTTTCAGAGGCAGGGTCTTTACATGCAAAGTACTAATAAGTAGACAAGAAAAAAAAGTATTCCAGCATGGAGCCAGATATTATCTTTGAAGAAATAAAATTCATATTTGAACAGGAAAAAAAGATGGCAAATAAACATGCAGTTAATTTGATAGTGCCATAGCTTAGTGCGTCTGATTTGGTTGATCATGGGCTCCGGGCTCCAGGGTGACAGCAAGAATTAACAGAAAGGACAGTAACGTCCATTTACTAATCCTTTCCTGGAAGAGATGCACATCCACCCATACTTCAGAAAGAGAACTATTCTAAATCTAGGTCTTCCTATATCTGAAAAGGGGTGGGATTCCCCTACACAGACGTGTCCAAGGAGAGGCAATTGGATTTGTCCCCCTGTAAGACCCCGAGCCGGCCAGGATGCTTTGTGTTGCCAGGAACATGATCACAATTGAAAAAGGAGAATGAGGTATTTGTAGGTCCACTTAACTGAGAGTTTTCATGGCCTTTAAGCATGGCTGAATCTAAGTATGCAAACACTGTCTAAGAATCTGTCTCTCCATTTCAAACACTTGTTGCCTTTGTGATTGCTTCATTTTCAGACAGCCTCCCCTATGTGGCTGCTGATAGTTTCAGGCTTGCCTGTTACCCAGATCCTCCAGCAGAGGAAATGTGCCTCATTCCCAACAGTAACAAGAAAAAGCCCCAGATTCACGCTCATCAGATGGGCTTAAACCACCTGTCCCATCCCTGACCTATTCACCATGGCCACAGGCAAGTGGAATGCTCTGGACCAGAGAGCAAGGTCAGCCCACTTGAATCTATGGATTAAAAATAGAAAGAGACCATTTTCTCCCAGGAAATTGTTTCCAAGGAAGGTTAAATGGATGCTAAACCAGTTTTTAAAATAAAAAGAAGAATATCATCTACACGCAGTTTCCTCCTACCATCCTAGAAACCTGTGAGTTGGTTGGCATGGCTTCCTGCCCACTTCCTTTTTGACCACCCAAGTGATGTCATGCTCACAAGCCCTTTCTGCGATCCCAAACCAGAATCTTCCAGTCACTGATGCACAGGCACCTGACCCCAAATGGACGTGCTGAAGAAGCAGACTTCCCCAAACCGAAATCTCTAGACTTCTGAAGTCATGGGGGCAGCTCAGCAGTGGGCCAGGAGTTTCTCCCCAGTGGGACTGAACATCAGGCTCTACCTTGTTCCACTCTTGGAAAAGGGAAGAAACCCTAACACCATCCACTCTCCCCTCTTCACTAGGCACATTAAAAGAACTCCTAGGTCACTGTCCCCCTTTCCGCAAAGATACTTTTCATCAAACAGTGAATAATTTGGTCTCCCTGGACCCCAGATGCTCCCACTCTGAGCACTTTAAGATTCCCCCATCCCAGAGGCACCAGAGGCTAGCTCCTGTCATTCTCAGCTGAATCTTTGGCCTCAACCCACTTCATCGATGCCAGGATGAATCTACCAATATGGTAGGAGCACACAGGACACTCGAGGGTATTGCATTTAGAGTTATATGTTAACTGGCAGAAGGCTAATGAATCCCTTTCTGTCACTGCTTTTGGCAAAGCCATTGTCTAAATACTTAGCAGTGCGATGTTCACTCCAGCTGGGGAGGAGCTCCTGGCCCACTGACCAAAGTGCTGCTTCCCAGTACGGAAGAAAGCACATGGCTGCCCCCACTCCAGGTTCCAGAAAAATGTTTGCCTTCACTTATCACCAAAAGGCCAAGGAAAAGGGGAGTGGAATTCATAGGTGGGCAAGGCAGTGAGTACAAACACCTGGGACCTCAGAATTGGCACCTGGCCTGGGAGGGTCCCACAGAACTGTGAGCACCTGCATCCCAAGAGAACCTTGTGGG
Source organism: Galago senegalensis (assembly GCA_963575145.1). NCBI lineage: Eukaryota > Metazoa > Chordata > Mammalia > Primates > Galagidae > Galago > Galago senegalensis. The sequence goes on along the minus strand of CAUYTI010142676.1, from coordinate 4,325 downwards.
AGCCTCATGGGAATTCAGGCCTGGCTAATGGGATAGGGCAAAAGAAGCTGTGGAATGTCCCAGAAGCAGAGACTGGCCTAACATCAGGTGGACACTTGGGAAAAACTGAGAGAAAGAAGAGCCTCTGAGAAAAGTCTCAGGCAAGTGAAGTGATCATTAATACCAGCTGTGATTTCCCTGCGTCCACTGTGTGTGAGGCTCCCTGTCTGCACACGCTGTGCCCTTCAGCCTCATTCATCACTCTGCCACATGATGTTCTTGGGACTATGACAGTCCCCTTTTCACAGATAAGGAAACAGATTCAGAGAGGTTGTATCCTTGCCCCCAGTGCACAGCTAGTTGACAATGGGGCGTGGCTAATGGCCACACCTTTCAGAAAGCTTCTCTCTCGGTTACCTTGGCATTAGCTGTCTCTGAGGACCAGATCATTATTTTTGACCTGGGACTGCTAAGGGCCTCTAAGGTTGGAAATTCTGCTCTTTTAATTACACATCCACCTGACAAATGTCACCTTAATTAGGAAAGCTCTCCCAAAGAAAAGGCAGCCAGCAGGGGCTGGGCCATGCTGTCCCACTGGGTGGGTCTTTCCCATCCAAACAGTTACTGAATCTTCCAGGATTTCTCCTGCGTCTTTTTCTTCCCTTCCCCCTGTCCTGCTAAACCATAATTCAGTTCTTCATCCCTCACACCTGGACAGCCCAGTGTATTTCAACCGGACTCTGCCTCTGCCTCCCCCTAGCACACTCTCCACTTCCCCAGAGGATCACTTTGTTGCTTTGATGGAGGAAACTTCAGTGGCTCCATTGCTCACAGGGAACAGTGGAGACCCCTCAGCCTGGCACTCAGGACCTGCACCATGGCAGCCCCCTGTCCTCTGCTTTCCAACCTTGGGCCCACTCTCAGGCTTTGCCTTCTCCTGGAAACCTTAAGAAGGTCCTGGTCCCTGTGCCCAGACCATGTGCTGACCACAGCAGGGCTTGAAGAGAGAGGCACTCGGCAGGGACACTGGCAGATATTGGAAGAGACTTCCTGCACACTGTCAACACTCCACTGTCACTCCCCCCCCGCTCCCAGGAGGAAAGCATGGACTCTTAGGCCCACTTTGGGAGATGCCCAAGAGTTTGGAGAGCCATTCCTGGGACACAGAGGAAGGCCAAGGTGTAGCTGAAGCTACCTCCTGGCTCTCTCCTGATAGGAACATGCTGTGACAAGAAGCAGCTTCCTGTGTGGCGGCCCCGCCCGCAAGAAGGGAGTTTCAGTAAAGCTGTCAGCCTGCCCTGGCTTAGTGTGCTCCTCCTCTCCATCTTTCTTGGGCCACACTTCTGCGCTTACCTCCCACACAGATCAGGAAGGGCAACCCCAACCTTCCCAGGGCAGTGTGGTGGCCAGTCTAAGGCCTTTGCTCATGGCAAAGTATGAGCAGGTGATAGCCATGATTGGCATGGCTGTGAGGCAGTGAGCTCTAAGCAGAGCTCAAGAGACGGACCGCCTGCCCCCCCAGAGGGAGCTGGTGCGACGGCCTCCTCCAAGCCTCTGGAGGTTGCTGTGAGCAGCTGGATGGGCCTCGCCCACCAACTCCCAAAGCCGGAAATTCCCTGATGCTGGCTGCTAGCTCCTCCTTTCAGCCATCCAGGGATGACAGCTAAGTAGCAGTGTGCCAGCACCATGGTGGGGGGTGGGGGAGGACAAGGCTGAATGTTAGCCCAAGACAACCCACTCCAGGTATCTTTACAGCAGAAGTAAACTCAAGTGCCTTTAAAGAGCTGGGCTGGGGTCCAGCACTGCCTCCAATTGCCTTTGTGAGTTGCTCTCACCCCACCACTGCCCCAGAAAGCTCATCCTTAGGGGATGTGCCCTTGCAGCCACACCAGCCCAGGTACCACCAGATACTGATCTCCTGTGCCCTTCCAGCCAGTGCCCTTGACTACACACCTCTGCTTCTCCCCACTTCACAGCCACTCCTGCCCTTTTCCCCATCTACTGAAAGCCTGGATTTCCTTCCATGGCCTCCCTCATGCAAGCCCAGCGTCTCTGTGGAGCACCCCCCTCCTGTCCCATCTCTCTTTGGCCCAAACCTCTCCCATGACGATTCATTTCTAAGCTGTCAGAAAACTGCTTCTTCTCAGTAGAGAAACTCTCATCTGGGGATGAAAAGACATGAACAAGCTTTGTTTGCAGCCAGGAAAAATAGGAAATAAGCTAAGTGTCCAGCAGTGGAGGACTGCTCTGTAAAACCAGGAGGATCCGCATAGCAGAAGACCACACCTGTGGCACCTGTGGGTCTGCAGTGTGGCACTTCTGATGCAACGTGCACACGCAAGGTGGGCTCTGGGGGTAGATGCAGGTCTGCACACACCGTGTAAGGGTCTGGGAATACCCACCACCGTGTTACTTGGTGGCCTCTGGGGACAGAGCAACAGAAGACAGCCTGGCCAATGTTAGCTTAATTTTCTTAATCTTAATTAATGCTTACAATTCTTTTTAAAGAAGCAAGTATTCACTCAGCTAACTGATAATTTTTTTGACTATTTTCTGGAGATTCCTGTCTCTCACTTTTACCAGAGAAGCTCTGCCTTTAGGTTTAATATGTTTTACTTGGTTATATATTTTCATTTGGGACCAAAAGGGGGGAGGGAAGAAAATTTTGTGCTGATTTGGGGGAAAGATTTTTCTCTCCATCTTTCCTTAATATGCCTTGTCCAAGGACCCAGGCCACCCATGCCCAGTTCACAGGTGTCATGAGCCTACCCCACCAGCCTTGAAGCCATGAGGTCAGGACCACACTCATGTTTCCTAGTGATGCAGTACGGTGTCCCATCTTCCCACTCACTGTCCAGGGAGACGAGCCCAGCCTCAAGGAAACCTCCACAGTGGGGATGGATGCTGCTCACCCACAGCCCCAGGGTTTTCCCCAGCCAAGAGGAGGCTCAGAAAAAGACAATGGTGAGTTCAGGAGACAGAGTTCACCCCATCGTGGAGGAGGACAATCCAGCCCAGAGCAAGGCCATGCAGAAGTGGTTGCAGAGCCTGGGATCCCATGGAGAAAAGGCCTCAGGAACCCCAAAGCAGTCAGGTTCTATTGAGCTCTTCGGCCCAGGGAGGGGGGGCTGGAAGGAGGGGCAGGAAGTAGAGGGGAGGCTCTATTTCCTCCCAGCATGAATCCATAGGGCTCAGCATGGAGTGAAGTTCACTTGACCTACCATGGGAGGAGCCTCCCCCAGAGAACCTGGCAGTCTTTGATCCGAGTCTACAACCACAACAGGAGCAAGGAGCACCCAATTTACCTTCGACTGATGTGTCTGACATTTCATCCATTTCATCCATTCCATACCCACTCTCTTCCCAACCCCCTCCCCTTTCATGGTGGCTCACTCCAGGGGCTGCCATCTTGCTGGATTGGCAGCAGAAGTCACTGTAGCCATGGTCATCGCATCCACCACCCCCCCTCACCAATCTGCTCCCGACTCACCTCGCTGGGATTTCAAGACCTGCCACCAGCTGTGTTTTTTGAACACACACCTCAGAGACTTCCCAGTCTCTTGGGGGAGACCACTGTTCAACCACCTTAGAATAAAGATCATTAAAATTGTGTATGTGATGATGGCTCACTAGGGATCCAAAAGATGCTACTATAATTTGGATTTGAACTCTGAAGTGGATTGGGCAGGATATAGAAGGCGTAAGGAAGATTAGCACGACTCCAGAATTTAATTGTTTCTTTTTTTTTTTTAACTTCAGAAAAGTATTTTCTCAGCAATATGGAGCTTATTGGTTAGGATGAAAAGTTTTCTCCTCACCTACTGGGACCACCAAGAAAGTGGGAGGCAATTAGATGTCTGTGCCTTTGAGTGCTCCAAAGGCAGATGTGTCAGGAGCCAGAAAGAAAATCTAATTGAGCTCCACCTTTCTTTTTTGTTTTTTGTTGTTTGTAAATTTCCACAGTACATTTTAAAGTCTAACGCACATTCACTCATCAGCCCCTTCTCTTGAGTGAGAAGCTTATCACTTGTGTCCGGACTTTTGCCAGAGCCAAGGAATGTGTGAAAATACTTCTTTGGGCAGCGCCTGTGGCTCAGAGGAGTAGGGCGCTGGCCCCATATGCCAGAGGTGGTGGGTTCAAACCCAGCTCTGGCCAAAAACTGCAAAAAAAAAAAAAAAAAAAAAAGAAAAAGAAAAATACTTCCTTGCACTTCTCTCCTGATGTGTGCAACAGAATTTTCCAAATCCAGCCTAATCCTATTCCCCACATTTTACCAATCATGAACCTGAGTCCCAAAGAGAAGTGATCTGCCCAAGATCTCCCAGCAATTGAATGGCAGGGCCTC
>CAUYTI010142675.1:0-19008 GCA_963575145.1 Galago senegalensis | reverse complement strand
CAAATCAACTATATTTCTTTTTTTTACTGTGTTAAAACGTTCATATTCTACTCAGATTCACTTGTACCCTTGTAAGATAAACCACAGAAGTGAACCCTCAAATACCCCTCCCTCCATCCATTCCCACCCCATCCTTAGGTTGTTATTAGGTTATAGCTTTCATATAAAAGGTTTAGATTAGTCTCATAACAGGGGTGTGTACATTGGATACTTTTTCTTCCATTCCTGTGATACTTTGCTAAGAAGAACTACAAAGTTGTTTATTAATGCAGTTTCCAGTTTTTTGCAGTAAAAATGATGAATGGAATCTCATTTAATAATTTGGATAAAGCCCACGTTATATGTATTATAAAATGTTAAGAAAAGCAAGTTGTGTGTTCACCTAGATAGCATCATCCCATTTTTATAAAAACAAAAATCTTCTTTGTCTACTTACCTATGGGTATGTGTGTATGTGTAACAGCTAGCAAAAAGAATGGATTTATTTTTTATTTATTTATGTTTTCAGAAACAGGGCGTCTCTATGCTGCCCATACTGGTCTCATACCCTTGGGCTGTATTCATCCTCTCATCTCAGCCTCCCAAGTAGATAAGACTATAGGTGTGCAGTAGTACCTGGCTTTAGAATATGTAGATACCACCAAACTACTGAGCTCCGGAAGAACGTAGAGAGGCTTTATGTATTTCATGAACTTCTTCATGTATTTCTGTGCTATTTTCATTTTAACAGAGCTGGTGTTATCTTTGTAATGAGCAAAAACAGTCACAAAACACAGGTAGTTTCATTTATTTAAATAATATTTTGAGCTTTTGTTTCATTAGCAATACCAGAGTCTGAATATACAGATGAGGGCGGCATCTGTGGCTCAATGGGTAGGGTGCCGGCCTCATATACTGAGGGTGGCGGGTTTGAACTTGGCCCGGCCAAACTGCAACAAAAAGTAGCTAGGTGTTGTGGCAGGTGCCTATAGTCCCAGGTACTTGAGAGGCTTAGGCAAGCGAATTGCCTAAGCCCAGGAGTTGGAGGTTGCTGTGAGCTGTGATGTTACAGCACTCCACTGAGGGCAATAAAGTGAGACTCTAAAAAAAAAAAAAAAAAAAAAAAAATTGAAAGTACAGATGAAATAAATACCTTAGAATTTAAATTTCTGGGTGTCTCAGATTAATGTTATATCTAGCTGTCAGTTCAGACTATTTCATATGGATAGATTTAATTAACTTTTTCTTCCAAAGTAATTTAACACAGCTTTTTAAAAATAAATATATTTAAGAAAATAAGCTATTTAGGTATTTTTTATTTTTAGGGTTAACTTAAACTTTTTCAGTTTTCTTCCCTCAAAAATCAGCTGCCCTTCTTCCCTAGATGTAGTTTCTTATATAAAGTTGTAAATCTTTCCCAGTACTCCTGCAGTGATGGTTGGAGCCTTTCCAAATAGAGTAGGATGTGTTTGGTGTTACAAGCCTCCCCTGAGGCTGGGAACATGTTCTAGCTTGCAGTCACACATCTGTTCCTTCCCAGGTGGATTGTCTGAATCCCGTTAACCACCAGAGACTGTGCGTGCTCTTCAGCAGCTCCTCTGCCCAGTCCAGCAATGCTCCCAGTGCCTGTGTCAGTCCTTGGTAGGATTCTTCTTTCCCTACCCTATCACACTGTCAAACAGAATTCCAGCAACTTATAGAAAAATTAGGACCTGTTTTTAGGTACATGGCATGCTGCTTATCATATATTAATTCATAGAACTTTTTAAATTGTGAAGCAAATATGAAAATATGTGTTTGTTTACGGGTAGAAGTAAATGAGAGTACTTTAAGAGTGGAAAAAATGTAAGGGATAGAAAAGAAATTTGAATAAGTTGACCATTATTTATCCAAATGCTTGTGACAGAAGTATTTTGGATTTTGCATTTTTTCATATTTTGGAATAATTACATATATATATATATATAATGCGATATCTTGAAGAGGGAACCCAAATCTAAGCGTGAAATTTGTTTCGTATGTACCAAATAAACATGGGGCAGAAGTAATGTTAATAGAAAAGTTTGAATAATTTTTTATATGAAACAAACTTTGTATACTTTGAACCATCAGAAAGCATCATGTCTAGAATTTTTTACTTGTGGCATCATGTTGGTGTTCAAAGTCTTGGATTTTGGAGTGTTTCACATTTCAGATTTTCATATTAGGAATGTTGTCCTATACTTAGAAATCTGAGAAAGCTGATAATTTAAAGCATTTTGATGATAATACATAGAATTTAAGCAGGTTTTCTTTTAGTTGTCTGTTTTACAGAAGCAATTAGCTTTTTGTCGTGTTAATGGGTTTTATTCTAAAACTTAAATTCTAAGTGGATTGAAATACTTTATAATGTTTTCAATTTTTTTTTTCAAATGATATAAAAAATATCTTACTTAGACCTATACATAGCCTTACATTACACAGTTTACCTTTAGCTTAAGAAATAGTATGAAACATAGCATAACTGGAGCACTTTTTCCCTGACAGAATGTGTTCTGTGTTTTGATTTTGGACACGCAGTAATCTTACTTCCAGCAGTGAGATCAGTGATTCCTCCAGCAAGAGGACTTGGGGCTGGAGGAGCCTATTAGGAATTTTCTGTGGGAGTGTAGGGACTCCTTAGGTCAAGGCTTAAATAAGTTGTTGGTTTTGCTAGGTATATGGTCATACGTTCTTATTCGTGGGCATATATAAGTTACATAAAAAGTTAGGAATTGACACTTTAGCAAGAACACGAGTCGCTGCTTTCCATGCTCTCTAGAGGTGTGGACTAGAGAGCAGGGTCCCACTTTATGTTGACAGGGATAAAGCTTTTGATAAGGAAACTTTTACTTCTTCCTAACTGGTTTTACTCAGTATTATAGTTTATGTAGCCTCATTACATAGTTTCTAAAGTACTGAGAGTAAAAAGATGCTATAGGGTGGGTAGTCCACACTTGTTTACTGGATGAGGTCAGACCCATTCTATAGCAACAGAGAGTACCTGCTTTAATACTTTATTGTAAGTACTAGACGTTTAACAGGTAATCAGAGCGTGTAGTCTTTAGTGTGTGGTAATTCTTATGTTTCTAAGAGGTGATCTCTTCTTTTAGGATAGTGACAATGGAATTTTATGGAAAGAATGATCTTACACTAGGAATATTTTTAGAGAGATACTGTTTCAGGTAAGAGCAAATTTCCTTACATGTTCCGTTGTGCATTTTTTGATGCCCATGTTTTGAATTTTAAAAATGAGTTGAATGTCAAGTATTATTGTGTGAGTCCTTACTTTTCATACTACGTATCAGAATATACCATACCATATAGAGAGGTAATCTGTTTCATATTCATTCTGGGATATCTCATCTAGTGCATTCCTCATATCTTTGTTCATCTAATCACCCTGCCGCCCGTAAGATATTTTCAGCACAAAATGTTGAAATTAGCGAGGCCTCCCTTTAATTCTTACTGCTGCCCCCACCACTTACATTATAAAACACATGTAATTTGATCTTTATCAACTCCCATTATAGGAAATAACAATCTCCAGAAATGTCAGGCTTTTAATGGGTAGAAAGAAATGTTTTGAAACTGTTGGCATTTAGAAGGTGCTTAAAACCTGTAAACTGTTACCATGCCATAGTTGAAAATAGGATGTTCAACTTCAGGTTCAGAGTAGAATGAATCTCTGTAGAGATTGTTCACCTGTCACGTTACTCCAGAGTGGTTCTGATTAGCCAGTATTCATTATATATGGCTTCTCTGTTTCATGCTCAATGTGAGAAGGACTCTCTTGTTTGTCAAAGGCCTTCTTATCAGTGTCCTAGCATGTTCTGTGATACCCCCATGGTGCATCACATTCGTCGCTTTGTCCATGGCCAAGGCTGTGTGCAGATAATCCTGAAGGAGTTGGATTCTCCGGTCCCTGGATATCAACATACAATTCTCACATATTCCTGGTGCAGAATCTGTAAGCAGGTAAATATACTCTGTTACTATAATATTTTATGGGGCATTTATTTATTTGTATAGCTCTTTTGGGGGGATTTTTCTTTTTACTCCTATATTTTTAATCTAATTTTTGTCTTTTTAAGATTTCATCTTGGTGATGTATCAGTCATTAAAGAAAATATAAGTACCTTATCCAGTAGAATATCTGGCGATTGTATCTTGATAATTCTGTCATGTTTGTTTATTCATTCTGCAAACACTTAGTTAACACTGTCTATGTGCAGGTGCTCTGCCAGGCCCTAGGAATGAAAAAAAAAAAAAAAGAATAAGAAATAACTTCTGTCTTATAGGTGAAGAGACAGGCAAATATTAAAGCAATAACTGCAGAATATTAGGATATTTGCATAATAAATTTGCACCTACATCAACATTTCAATCTTATCGATGAGACCACATTGAAATTGGTTTATGCTGGTTTTCATGTATATTCTTGAGAAAAAGACATTTGTCTAATTTCTTCTCCATGCCTTTCTTTATTTCTCTAACTCTGGAACAAATATTTGGTGCCAATAGTGTGTTTTTAATATGTAATTTTTATGCAAATTGTTAGCAGTGAGTATGTACCAAATTTAACTTAATTGTTAATTGGCTTATTTTGGAAAGTACTTTTGAAAGGCACATATGGAAATTACAGATAAAATAATAGTGTGACTTAGATTACTATCAGTGGTAGAAAAAGGCAAAATGAAGCTTCCTTCACTATCAGTAAACATGCAGACATGAAACTGTTTCCAGCACTTACAAGTCTTTCAAGCTTATTCTTATAGGCCTTTAGTTTTCTATTACATAGCTGATAATATTTTGTTGTGAAATATGTGAACTGTGTAGGTTAACCATTAAGTTTGATCTTTCTGGTTTGCATGGTTGAATAGATTTATTTTAAATTAAATTTATTTATTTTAAATTAAAATTTCTGCTTTGGGGATTATACTGAAAAGGAAAAGAGAAATAGTTTTATTATACTAAAATGAAAACCGTTGGTATCAAGTAAAGCTATAGCATATATAACCAAACATAAATATAGTTAGTACTGAATTTCTATATTCATTCTAATAGAAAAATGGGCCAAGGATACAACAAAGAAATTTAATGCAAATAGCCAGTAAAATGTGCAAATAATTTTTTCTCATTTTGGTCAAAAAAACATAAAGTGAGTAAAGTGCCTCAAAAAATTTTTTTTAAATTACATTTAAAATATTTCAATCCTGGTTCCTAAGATTGGAAAGAATGAGGGGAAACTGGTATTATCAGATATTGTTGGAGATGGTATAAACCAGTGTACCTGATTTGGAAGACAGTGTGCCAGAAGTATTAAAGACCGTATGAATTGTTTGTGCCCTTTGACCTAACAATTTCTACTTTTATTAATCCAAATAATGACTAACATTTGTAATATATATATGCAAAGGTGTTCCTCAGAGCATTCTATTAAGGAAAAACTAGTAACGTCTTACATGCATATTTATGAGAATTTGTTAAATGTATATCTATATAATAAGGTACTCTGTGGCTACTTATAAAGTTGTATAAGAGTATTTTACATGGGAAAATATTCACGATATATTACTAAGTAAAGAAAGAAAAGTTTAAAGCTAATTATATGAAAGAGTTTATATTTATAAATCCTCTGGCTATATGGCAATGTATATATTTTCATATATAGAAAGAAAATAAACCATAAACCCATACTAGGTTATGGATATTGGTGGTGGGATATATGGTGCCATACTAGGTTATTGATATTGGTGGTGGGATATATGGTGATGCTGCTGTCTCTTTCTAACCACTCCCACCTCCACCCATCTATGAACAAAAGCTCTCTGTAGAGGAATTCAGAGAAAAAGACTGCATTCCAGTGAACAGTTTGCAAACCAGGAAGACCTAGGCCTCGATGTAAAATAATGTGATGTGTTCCAGAGAAGAAAGAGAGGCCTCCGGGTTTTTTTGTTTGCTTTTTTGTTTTTTAAACAACATTCTGTGTGCTGTGTCTCCCGGGCTGTTCTGTCAGGCTGAGTGCAGTGATACGATCATAGCTCAATGCAATCTCTAACAAACTCTGTAGGTTCAAGTGATCCTCTGGGTTCAGGTTTTATAGTAAAAGTTTCTGTCCAGGTTCCCAGTTATATTCATTTATCATTTATCATATGAAAGATTAAAACTTTCTTAGTTCTAATTAGTTGGTTCAGGGGAGCTCTCAAGGTCTCAAAAAGGTAGGGGTTTTGGAGAACTTACAGCACAGCGTGTGACCTCTACTTAACAAATGGCCGCTTGGCTCTGTTTTAAATTTAGGCCCAGCTAGCCACCCTAGGTCCATCTTGAAGGATGGGCTCTTTCAGATTCAGGTTTGTTCACATGTCTTTGAACTTTTCCTTCTTTCCCTGGTTTTCTGTAGTCAGAATGTATTTGGTTTGTATTAGAAGAGACAGTATGCAATTTGTAAAGAAGATTCTCAGTAGGTGCTTAGATAAACTATTTTGCTGAATTCTAGGTAACTCCAGTTGTTGCTCTTTCCAATGAGTCCTGGTCTATGTCATTTGCAAAATACCTTGAACTTAGATTTTATGGGCACCAATACACTCGTAGAGCTAATGCTGAGCCATGTGGTCACTCCATCCACCATGATTATCATCAGTATTTCTCCTATAACCAGATGGTGGCATCTTTCAGGTAAGAAGTCCAAGCGACCTTGTACGTGATCACATGATTATTTGAAGTCATGTAATAGTAAAATTTCACTGTTACTAGATTTAATTTGTAGGTATGTGTTATTCTCTGTCTCTATCCTTGCAGCCTGTTCTCAACAAAACAATCTGAGTTGTCTTGTTAGAGGTAAATTAGCTCATATACCTCTTCTGCCTGCTCTTTCCTTAATTCAGCAGGTACTTGTTCACATTTCACTTGTTCTGACACTCCCCACCCAAGCACTCCCTGCTTCTCTTTCTTGGTTTATTTTTTTCTTAAAGTATGTACCATCTGATATATGCTTTGAATATTTATTTGTTACTGAAATCTTATTTCTCAATTAGGATGATAGGAATGTTGGCCCTTGGTTAATGTTGTATCCTCAGCACCTAAAATAGTATCTGTCACATAATAGACCCTCAGGAAATATTTGCTAATTAGAGTTTATTTCCTTTTTTAAGTAAGAGCTTTAACCATAAGTCTAGAACCTAACTGGGGTGTGGCATTTACTAGTCACTATGAACCCTCAAGTGGAAAGGAAATAAAAACTCAAGAAAAAGCCTCAGGAGCTAGAAGGTAAAGAATACCTGTCTAAACTAATCTTAGGAAGGAGTTCATAGGGAAGGCTTCTATTAAAATCACTTTTGTTTTTATAGCAAATAAGGATAAATGATGGCACCACATTGTGGTGAAGAAATGGAAGAAAATCCTGCCAAAATTGAAGAGAATACTTATAATGGTTAAAGGTTATGTTGAATATCTTTATGATTGTTTTAACACATTGCTGATTGGTCATGAGTTACCCGGTGACATTGATAGCTTCTGCATAAAATTCCTGGTCAACAGGGTGTTAAAATGCAATTTTGTGGAAATGTTGTTTTCTCTTATGCCTCAAAGGATTTAGTTGTTCCTCATGAAAGATGCTGCTCTACTTAAGATATTAAAATATTTCTTATTTTTCTACTATTTCTTATATTTTCTTCTTAGTTATTCTCCCATTCGGCTTCTTGAAGTATGTGTGCCACTCCCCAAAATATTCATTAAACGTCAGGCCCCATTAAAAGTGTCTCTTCTTCAGGATCTGAAGGACTTCTTTCAAAAGTAAGTTTCTTTAATTATCCTTTTTTATTTAGTGCTATCTTTGATCTACAGCTGTTTGCTCATTTAAGTTTCTTTGAAAATGTAAATAACGTTCCTTTGCTAATTGTATGTTACATATGCTTGGTGTATGTGAACATGCAGACAACATGGGAAAATATTTAAAAAGAAGTAAAAATCTCTTATATAGAGAAAACAACTTTAAAAATCTTAAAGTAGGCCGGGTACAGTGCCTCAGGCCTGTAATTCTAGCACTTTGGGAGACTGAGGCAATAGTTCAAAACCAGGAGTTAAAAGACCAGTGCATGAGAGTCTCTGTCTCAACTTAGTAAGGCATGGTGGCACGCCTGTGGTCCCAGCTACTTGGGAGGCTGAGGCAGAATTGCTTGAACCCAAGAGTTCGAGGTTACAGTGAGCTGATGAAGCCACTGCACTCTAGTCTAGGTGACAGAGTGAGAACTTATCTCAAAAAAATTGTTTTTTTTTTTTTTTTGGTAAAAAGTATACTAGAACCTCTATAAATTGACCACCCCAGGGATTGTAACAAATGCATCAGTGTACAGAGATGGTTAGCATAAGGAACTGGCCTACTGTACTGATATGTATGAGGTCAGACAGTGGAGTTCGTGAGCTCATTCTAGAAAAGGTGCTATGTACCTCATTGCTGAATATGTCTATGCTCACCTTCAAAGTACTCCCCTTGGGAAGCTATGCACCAATAGCAGCACCTAGTCTACCTTTCAAAGTAATTTTGGAACTCTTTTTCTGGAATGGCCATCAGGATTGTTGTTGTATGGGGTCTGACAATTAAGTTTGTGAACTCATTTTAGAAAAAGTGCTTTGAGGGTGGACTAGGCGCTGGTATTGGTGCATAGCTTCCCAAGGGGAGTTCTTCAAAGGTGACCACAGTGATATGTGTATGTATTCAGCAGTGAGGTATGTAGCACTTTTTCTAGGATGAGTTTGCAAACTTAAATGTCCCACCTCGTATGTGTGGTGTACGTCTGGCCTATGAATTTAAGTCAACTTAAGAAGGTGGTCCATGTAGGAGGTGGTTTAATATGCAGGTTCTACTTTCATATGCTTTCAGGTATTTTTTGCTCTGCAAAATTTTATGTGATTTCTTAGGTAAAACATTTCAGTTATAGTTTTGTATGTAATATCTTCTCTATTTATGTAAGATAGAAAATTTGATTCTATCTTTTATCCAGTGTTTAATGTTCTCTCTTTCTATCATTAGGGTTTCACAAGTATATCTTGCTGTTGATGAAAGACTTGCATCATTGAAAACTGATACATTTAGCAAAACAAGAGAGGAAAAAATGGAAGATATCTTTGCACAAAAAGAGGTAATTCATTTCTTTGATAGAAAATTAAAAAGCTAACTATTAAGTTCTTAGATCTGTCTTTTGGGGTATGTGTGTATAATGTCTTAGTTTCTGAAATTTTTCTGTTCCTTGTAGATGGAAGAAGGCGAGTTCAAGAACTGGATTGAGAAGATGCAAGCGAGGCTCATGTCTTCCTCTGTAGATACCCCTCAGCAACTACAGTCAGTCTTTGAGTCACTGATTGCCAAGAAACAAAGCCTCTGTGAAGTGCTACAAGCTTGGAATAACAGGTATGATTTTGCAGCCTGGTTTTCTTTTAATACCATTGCCACATTGCTCTGCCATGATATTTTAAAATTTAAAAGTCTTTATTAATTATGAATGGTTCATTTTGCTCTCAAGTTATAAAGCTTTTGTTTTCTATCACCCTTCCCTTTATATTTTAAATTGTACACTCAGATCTTTAGGTAGTTTGTGAAGATGTAAAAGAAAAGATGAGAACAGCCTTCAATGCTGTTTCTAATATAATTTGAAATAATGCTTTTTCAAATGTGTGCTCTATTGAATCATACATAACTTGACTTAGAATGCCATGAATGATTTATTGGTATTTGGGCCAGGAATTTCAAATATGTTGATTTGTTTGTGTCATACCTTTATTTAAATATTTTTAGAAATATTTTTCTTTATAATAGAAAAATAAATTCTTAATTTTTTATTTTTATGATAATTTGTTAATTGTTTTATAATTATAGTCATATCAGCAAGATCTCTTTGTTAGTTGATTAATATATACTAAGATACTTAGTCTATTTACACACATTTTAAAAGTCTATTATAATCAAAAGAGCAAAATTCTTTATGATTTCAAGGTTGTAAAGAGAAAATCATAAACATAAAAGGTGTGGAAACAAAACCACATATTTTTTTCTTCCTTCTGTTGCTGCTGCTTTTGACTTTGGCCATAGGTTACAAGACCTTTTTCAGCAGGAAAAGGGTAGAAAGCGACCTTCAGTTCCTCCAAGTCCTGGAAGACTGAGACAAGGGGAGGAAAGCAAGGTAATAAAATGTCATCCTGTCTTTAGTCCTGTTTATAACACTGAAAAGTGGTAGTTTAATACATATTTTACTAATAATAGCAAGTAGAGTTTTGCATTTTGAAATTGGGAGGTTTCAAAAAAAATAGGACCTGAATTATTTTTATATTCTAGCCTGAAATAAAATGATCTGTTACTATACATTTATTTGAAATATTTATAAAGCTTCTGTCTATCGGCATCACTGAGGATGGCATCATAGTGACAGGAAGTGCAACAGAGGAAAAGTTATAGCTGTTCCGAGGGTATAATAGTCCTCATTTATTTTACTGTACATTTTTGGATGTTCTTTATCTCTGTACTTAAAAGAGAAACTCTCCTTAGAGTGTCTGAACAGGGTAAGTTCTACACGTAGACTTGGTTAGTCTTTTCCAACTTTATTAGTTTTCTCTTGCTTGGTAACAGATTACTACAAACTTAGTATCCAAAAGTGTAGATTTATTATTTCACAGTTTGTGTAGTTCAGAGTTCTGGAATGTATGACTGAATTCACACAGCTAAAATCAAGGTTTGGGCCCCGGCTTGCCTTATTCATAGAGGAATATTTTCATGGAATGATGGATTCAAGATGTTTTTGTTATTTAGTGATATATAATGAATTCTTCCTTTTTGTCTCTCTGTGTTTTTCCTTTTAAGTTTTAACGATAACCACAATAAAGGAAAACACAGTGTTGAAGGGCATTATTGCTAAGGAGTGGGACCGGGGCAAGGTTAGGGAAGTTACAAGAAGAACTTTTACTTTTAAGAGTTTGATTTTGTTTTTTTTGTTTGTTTTTTTGGAGACAGAGTCTTGAGACTTTTTGTCTCTTAACTGTGTAAGAATCACTTTTCCTTAAAATTTGGGTGAGAGTTAAATAAGCCTACCAAAAATGATACGTATTTTAGTATTTGAAAACTAGTCTAGGGCTATTAATGAGTAATGCAGTCTGCTGGTGTCCTTTCCATTTGCCCACTCACTGAGCGAACTGCAGAGTGAATGGTGGAAGACCTTTCAATCTTAGCATGTAGACCCAGAATTCATAATACAAAATCATTCAACAGATGATCATCTGCCTTTTTTTTTTCCTTTTTGAGAGAGAGTCTTAGTTTGTCACTGTTGGTAGAGTGCCATTGTGTCATAGCTCACAGCAACCTCAAACTCTTGAACTGAAGTGATCCTCTTGCCTCAGCCTCCTAAGTAGCTGGGACTACAGGTGCCTCTCCCCCATGGTGCCCAGTTATTGTTTAGACATGGGTTCTTGCTCTTGCTCAGGCTGGTCTCGAACTCCTGAGCTCAGGTGATCTGCCTGACTCGGCCTCCCAAAGTGCTAGGATTATAGGTGCGAGCCACCTCACTCGACTCAGATGATCATCTTTTTGAATGCCTGAAAGTTGATTTGAAATCCTGTAGCACTACTGTTTATTGTAATCCCTCTTATTTGCAGCAGATGTGTTTCAAGATCGCTTGTAGATGCCTGAAACTGCAGATACTATGAACCCTGTGTGTAGTTATACATGTTTTTTCCTGTACATATGTCCCTATGATAAAGTTTAATTCATAAATTAGGCATAGTAAGAGATTAACGATAAATAATAATAAAATAGAACATTATAGCAATAAGCCAGCATCACTTCTCTGGCTTTCTGGGAACATTATTAAGTAATGTAAGGGTTCCCTGAACCTAAGTACAGCAACAGTTAATCTAATACTTGAACTGGCTGTTGAGTAAGGGGTGTATAGTGTAGACAGCATGGATATGCTTAACAAACAGATAATTCATGCCCTGGGTAGGGCAGAGCAGGATGGCATGTGGTTTCATCATATTACTCAGAACAACATGTGATTTGAAACTAAACTTAGGAATTGTTTACTTCTGTAATTTTCCATTTATTTTATGTTTTGGACCAAGTTTGACTTAAACTGCAGAAAGTGAAATTCTGTATATGAAAGGACTACTGTATATACATGATAAATAGTTGTCTAGTGCCTATTATGTGCTAGATATGGTTCTGGGGTCAAGGTATACAGTTATGAACAAAGACTGTAGTTACTATCTTCAAGAAATACTTGTCTAATGAAGAGGAGACTGACAAACATTTAAAAACGTAAGAAAAGTCTATGAAGACAAAAATGAGTGAGAGAGAGAGAGTATTGCTGAGAGGATAAGTAGTACGTTAATTTATATAGAGTGGCTAGAGAAATATCTCTGATATGGTGAACTTTAATTGAAGACCTAAGAAATGACTTTGTAATGAAATTGGACACGGGCCTTTTAGTTATTCTAGATATATTCTTATATGTAGATAATAGGAATTGAGGAGATGGTTTCTTGGTAAGATTATTAGGCTTAATGGGTAATCTTGAGTATTCCTAAATGATTGAATGATAATAAATAAGCCACTATTCAGAACACTATTCTCAAAGTATGACTGAGAATCCAAGACCCTTTCATAGGATCTGCATATTTTCTCTTTTTCAACTGTGTACCAGTGTGAAGCCAATTTTCTTTATATACTTCAATCAAAATAATGTTTCTCAACAGATTAAATGTGGAAGCCAGATCTGAATCTAGCTGTCTTCTATTTAACTAGACATTAAAGATAATTTGTCAAAATGTAAAGCAGTATCACTCTTTCACCAATGTTTTTCTAATTTTGGAACATAAGTATGTTTTTAATTAATAAAAATGTTCTTATGTTTATATGTAATGCATTTATTATTTTTTAACTAATAAGTGAATATTTTAAAACATTCTCAGTTTTAATTTCTAATAAATTAAAGGAAAACTATTTTAAATTGAGGGGATCCTTACTAATTTTTAAGAATACAAACAAATCCTGAAACCAAAAAATTTGAAGATTCACCAGGTTAAAAATTTTTAATGTGATTTTAATGTTTTCCTTAAGAACAAAGTATTCACTTCTTTGTAGATAAATGCAATGGATGCATCTCCACGGAATATTTCCCCAGGACTTCAAAATGGAGAAAAAGGTTGGTCCTTGAGTCTAGTGACACTTGCTATTGGATTTAAAGAAATTTCTTAGTGTAAAGTTATTTTTAACTGCTAACGTTGAGCTTATTTTTCCATTGCAATTGTATATAGACTTTTCTTCCTGTAACCCTATCAGTTTAAGATTATCATGTGGCATATTGCAGGAAGACAAAATCGGGTTATAGAGATCCATGAGGAGGAAAAAACAGAAAAAAGAAATTCAAAACCTATTTGACTTATCTCAAGTCAACACCCAGGTTTCACTGTAAAAATCTTACAGTGTTTAACTTACATTTTCATTTTTAAATTTTATATATTTATTTGTTTTTGAGACATAGTCTCACTCTGTTGATCTGGGTAGAGTGCCATGGCTTCATAGCTCATAGCAACCTCAAATTCCTGGGCTCAAGTGATCCTCCTGCTTAAGCCTCCCAGGTAGCTGGGACTCCAGGTGTCCACCACAATACTCGGCTGGTTTTCTATATTTACAAGAGACAGGGTCTCGCTCTTGCTCCTGAGCTCAAGGGATCCACCAGCCTCTGCCTCTCAGAGTGCTAGGATTATAGGCATGAGCCACCATGCCTGGCCTAATTTACATTTTTAATATCACTAGAAATTTTTCTAGAGTTAAGATGTCTTTCACAGTATTCATTGAACAACTTGATGTCATTGTAGAAACTTTCTGGGGAAATTTCTATAGACTACTTTTATAGAGCCAGAGCTCATTTCATAATTCTTGCTATTTTTCTATTATGATTTAGTGGTTTCTTTCTCCTTTAGAATAAGCATATAGTTTTTCCCACAGTATCCTAATTTCATTCTCTGTTAAACTAAATAAACTAATACTTAAGTAGGCATTGTGGTGTGGTGAGAAGAGTATTGGACAGGAGTCAGACTTGGTTGACACTTGCAGTACTGCCATCATGCATACAAGTCATATGTAACCTTTCTGGATGAGCTGTATGACCTACATGATTTTTGAAAAGTAAAAATTTTATGTTTTAGAGAGTAGAACTGTGAATTGACGTTAAAAAAAATTTATATCAAGGCCAAGGCAGGTGGATTGCTTGAGCTCAGGAATTTGAGACCAGCCTGAGTAAAAATGAGACCCCATCTCTAAAACTAGCAGGGCATTGTGGAAGGCGCCTGTAGTCCCAGGTACTGGGAAGCTGAGGCAGGTGGATCCTTTGAAGTTGTGAGCTATGATGCCATGGCACTCTACCAAGTGTGACAAAGTAAGACTTTGTCTCAAAAAAAATTAATATTAGGTGGAAATAAACAGATGTAATATTGATAAATGACTCATTTAAGATTATATTTTTCTTTAGAGGATCGCTTCTTAACAACCCTGTCCAGCCAGGGCTCTACCAGTTCTACCCATCTCCAGTTGCCTACTCCACCTGAAGTCATGTCTGAGCAGTCAGTGGGAGGGCCCCCGGAGCCAGATACAGCCAGCAGTTCTGAAGGTGCAGTTTAAGTCACTCTTACTATATTTCACTGACTTTTAGACTGAAAGATGTTATATATGTCTCCAAGGAAGAAAAACACACTGCTAATTCTTTGACATAATGGTTTTTTATCTCTTGAAATTTTCTATTTTATGCTTATTAAAAGTGCTTCTTTAGATATAGCTTTGTATCATATTATTTTTTCCTTTAATTATATTGCTTGACTTGTAAATATCTTAATAACAGATTGTCAATCAGCTTCATCTACTTTCTGGGGAATCTAGCTCTCTGTAGTTTCATAAAGCACATGGTAACTTTGTAAGAAAGTAAAATTGGCTTGGCGCCTGTGGCTCAAGCAACTAAGGTGGCAGCCACATACACCTAAGGTGGCAGGTTCGAAAGTCCGGACCTGCTAAACAACAATGATGGCTGCAACCAGGAAATGGCCAGGCGTTGTGGCCGGCACCTGTGGTCCCAGCTACTTGGAAGGCTGAGGCAGGAGACTCGCCTGAGCCCAGGAGTTGGAGGTTGCTGTGAGCAGTGAGGCCATGGCACTCTACCCAGGGGCTCAGCTTGAGGCTCTTTAACAAAAAAAAAAAAAAAAAAAAAAAAAAAGAAAGTAAAATTGCAGCCATTTCTCCAACAACAAATGTTTGCTTCATAACAGTGAGTTTATGCCTTACTTCTCTCTTTCCATGCTTTCTATTTAAGCAGTAACTAATTAATTATAGTATATGCTTTGGAATCAACTTTAAAATTGCTATTAAATTCAGGTGTAATAGCTGCAGTGCACATAACTGAGTTGGAGTGACAACATGAACATCTGTGACTAAGCTCACACAGGCTCAGGCAGTGATCCCCTCATGGCTGCTGTCTGGCTGCTGCCGCGGTTGATTGTGGGATGCTCTTAATTTCAGAGATGTTAAAAATTGTTTAAAGAAATGTTTTAAAGATTTTCCTCTTTTTTTAAAGCCCTTTAGTATCAGTGCTGTGTATACTTCACTGTTGCTTCCTATTTTATCCTACAGGAGTCCTTTTCTTAGATCAGAGATTTTAAACTATAAAATTGATAATTGTAGTGTACATTTGTCTACATTCTAAAATGGAAGAGAAATAAAGGGGGTAATTTATACTCTTTATTCTCCTTGAACATTAATATATAAGTAGATTATTTTTTATTTGGGATTCATTGAGGGTACCTACTTTTCATTTTAGATGTGTTTGATGGACATTTGCTGGGATCCACAGACAGCCAGGTGAAAGAAAAGTCAACCATGAAAGCCATCTTTGCAAATTTGCTTCCAGGAAATAGCTATAATCCTATTCCCTTTCCTTTGTAAGTATTATTAAAGCTAGTGGGTGATTTTATTTTTCCTTAATGTAAAAAAATCTCTAGACTTATTTTCTACATATTTAGATGTGAGCTGTGTTTGTTTATTGATATGTGTATGTATTTCTTGATCCTACATTTTATTTCATCATAATAAAAGACATATCTTTTGGTATGATGTAATTTGTAGATGATATAGTAGATGAGTGGATGAAGAAAACATTTTCTAATGTTGTTTAAGTCACAGTATTTCTGGTTCTGTAAACAATATATATACTTTTTAAAAAAGATAATACTGCTACATTCATTATCTTGTTATAATAAAAACACTGCTGTTTGTATATGAGGATGGTATTACTGGTCATGTCATATTTACTGGGACATGTCATATTTCTAGCAGTGATGTTAAATTGCAGTAACCCATAATAGTTTTTAGAAGATCTTTTTGGACTGGGTTCACTCAGATTGGAAAAGAATATAGGCTGACTGTGAAAGTTTGTTTTTCTGCCACTAGTTGCCCTGTGGCCACGAAATGGCTGTTCTTGTTAGAGTAGTACAAGTATATCCAAAAGGAAGACATTTTTAGTAAGACCTACTGTTTTTTCTCATTTGATTTATATGTATTTATTCAGTAAATATTCAAATTTTCATTTAGTGGCTACTCTGATGCCCTGTAAGGGAAAAAAAATTGGTGCTCTGAGGAGCTCCTAATCTTGGAGAAGAGACAAGTAGAGACTGAGTGTGGTATATGACGTGTTACAAGCTAGTATAATAGTATTGTACAAGTTCCTTATTTTTTCTACTTCAGACCCAAATATCTCAGTTTCATGAATGGGCTATGATCCTTCTAATTTTATAGCCTTTGTTTATGCTCTCACCTTCTTTCTTTTTTTTTTTTTTTTGAGACAGAGACTCAAGCTCTCCCCCTGGGTAGAGTGCCATGGCATTACAGCTCACAGCAACCTCCAACTCCTGGGCTCAAGCGAGTCTCTTGCCTCTGCCTCCCAAGTAGCTGGGACCACAGGCACCCGCCACAATGCCCAGCTATTTTTTGGTTGCAGCTGTCATTGTTGTTTGGCAGGTCCGGGCTGGGGATTCAAACCCGCCACCTTAGGTGTATGTGGCTGGCGCCTTAGCCAGTTGAGCTATAGGCACCAAGCCGAGTCATATCATTTTCAAAGCTGGCACTAGACTTTTTGCCACCACTATAAAATATAAATAATACAAGTACTGTCTGCTAAATTCATGAGATAAATAACTTACCTAAATTATCTTAATAGCTTATTTGTTGACATCACTTGTTTAACTAGCACTAGCACGCAGTATGATGTGTATCATCTGAAAGACAGTTACAAAATGTTTTCGTCATTGCCAATGCCAAAAAATGCCATTGTTCATTAAGTCCAAACAATGGTGGTCAAATTCTAACAACTGATCGACAATGCAAACTTTGATAAGCAGTTCTCAATAATCAGTTCTCAACAATTATTTGTTATTATTACAGTTTAACATTATAAAATTAACAAAAATAATATAAAACTCATATCCTGGCAAAATAGCCACATGACAGCCAAAAACCATATATTCCCTTCCCCTTCTCCTGCCGTTCCCTAGCTTGTGATACATTCTTTCCAAAAATCGGGACTTTTTAAAAATGCCATGGTACACAGGACAAATTGTTAAAAATCGGGACTGTCCTGCCAAAAGTGGGACGTCTGGTCACCTTAAATGTGAGCCTTCAGCTACTCTACACCCTTGATAGCACTTGGGAGGGTTGTATTTGTAATTTACCCATCCTAATGGATCTAAAATACCATAGCATCATGGTTTTAATTTGTATTTCCCTGATAATTACATAATGTTAAACACCTTCTCAAATGTTTATTGGTCATTTGTATATTCGTTATAAATTATATGTTCAAAGTTTTCCTATATTTTATTGGATTATTTTCTTATTATTCCATTGTTAAGAGTTCTTTCTATATTCTGGGTACAAGTCCTTCATCAGATAGAAGTATTGCAAATATTTTCTCCCAGTCTGATGCCTGCCTTTCCATTTTCCTTTTTATTTTTTACAGCAACAAAGGCTAAGGCTTTTTATTTCAAAATAGCATCTTTTGAATAAGTTTTACATTTATGTTAAATTTATCATTGTTTCCCTTTAGAAATTCATGCTTTTTGTGATCTACCAAAGAATTTTTGACTATCCAAAAGTCAGGAAGATGCTCCTCGTGGTATTAGCATTTATTAATTTTTGCATGCCATACATTTATGGTATTAGTGTTTATTAATTTTTGTATATGGTATGAAGTAAGGTTTGAAGTTCATTGTTTTCCATATAGATAATCAGTTATTTCAGCTCTATTTCTTAAAAATATTATCCTTCTCCAAGTAAACTGTTTTGGTACCTTGTCAAAAAATCAATTAAATCAATTGACAATGCGTGTAAAGGTTTAATTTTAAATTCTCCATTCTGTTCCCTTAATCTATA
Source organism: Galago senegalensis (assembly GCA_963575145.1). Lineage (NCBI taxonomy): Eukaryota > Metazoa > Chordata > Mammalia > Primates > Galagidae > Galago > Galago senegalensis. Next base: position 554 of record CAUYTI010142675.1, on the reverse strand, counting down.
CCTATCCATACATGAATACCATCTTCATTATTGTTCCTTTACATTAAGTTATGAAACCAAACAAAGTAAGTGTCAGAAATTTACAAAGTCCTCTTTCAAAATTGTTTTAGCCATTCCAAGTCCTTTGCATTTCCATAGAAATGTTAGGATCACCTTGTCAATTTCTTATAAAAATGTCTGCTGGGATTTCATTGAACCTAAATATTGAACCATAGATCAATTTGTGGAAAATTGTATCTGACAATACCGAGTACTGAGTCTTGCAATCTGTGAACATAGAATGTTTCCTCATTGGCTCTGCTCCTATAGCTCAACTAGCTAAGGTGCCAGCCACGTACACCTAAGGTGGCGGGTTCGAATCCCCAGCCCGGACCTGCCAAACAACAATGACGGCTGCAAACAAAAAATAGCCAGGCGTTGTGGCAGGCGCCTGTGGTCCCAGCTACTTGGGAGGCGGAGGCAGGAGACTCGTTTGAGCCCAGGAGTTGGAGGTTGCTGTGAGCTGTAATGCCAGGGCACTCTACCCAGGGGGACAGCTTGAGGCTCTGTCTCAA
>CAUYTI010142673.1:0-10459 GCA_963575145.1 Galago senegalensis | reverse complement strand
AGCAACCTCCAACTCCTGGGCTCAAGCGAGTCTCCTGCCTCAGCCTCCCAAGTAGCTGGGACTATAGGCGCCTGCCACAACGCCTGGCCATTTTTTGGTTGCAGCCATCATTGTTGTTTGGCGGGCCTGGGCTGGGGATTCGAACCCACCACCTTAGGTGTATGTGGCTGGCGCCTTAGCCACTTGAGCCACAGGCGCCGAGCCAAGATTTCAAATTTTGCCAATAGTTATCTGACCCATTTCTTTTTCTTTCCTTGTCTGAAGTAAATAAATATTAATTCAGATAAGAGTAAGGAAAAGTGATGAAAAAAGAAGGCTCGAGTTTGTTAAAGACAAAATCACTAAGTTTTTAAGAAATGTACTTTTGCTATTTTGACTACTTGAGCACTAGGCTAAGAAATATTGTCTGATACTACTAGGTTCCACTTAATGATAACTCCTTACCTCCTTTTTATGCTATTAATTTTTTTTAGAAACCTAAAATAGAAACATACTCTTGTCAACCCTTGACTAAGTGCCAAAGCGCCAAATGAATAAGGTCCATATTTCAGTCTTAGAAAGAATTGATCATTTCATTCAAAAAGAACAAAGATCAAATGCAATTTATTTACCTCAACCAGTATACCAACAAAAGGTATAGAAGCTTCTTCGTATTTCACAAAGAATAACTCAGGATTAGTCTTCCAGACTCCAAACCATTTGTCTTTCAACCTTAGTTTTTCTGATAGGTATTTACTCATGGCCTCATCAGCATCTTCTGCCTAACAGAGGAAAAAAATGTGCCCATATGAATACCTTAGATTATAGATTTATAACTGTTTTTACTGATGTCTATCTAAAAATGGAAACAATTAGGCCTTAATGGAAAGTCATAGATTTTAACTGAAACTCTATTTAATAGAAAAATATCAGGCTCGGGGCCTATAGCTCAACCGGCTAAGGCGCCAGCCACGTACACCTAAGGTGGCAGGTTCGAATCCCCAGCCTGGACCTGCCAAACAACAGTGACGGCTGCAACCAAAAAAAATAGCTGGGCGTTGTGGCGGGCACCTGTGGTCCCAGCTACTTGGGAGGCGGAGGCAAGAGACTCGCTTGAACCCAGGAGTTGGAGGTTGCTGTAAGCTGTAATGCCACGGCACTCTACCCAGGGGGACAGCTTGAGGCTCTGTCACAAAAAAAAAAAAAAAAGAAAGAAAAAAAAGAAAAATATCAGACATTAAAAGATTAAAATAAACTTAAAGAGGTCTATTTACTCAATAGAGCAATTCAGAGATGAGACAGCCACTTATTTATGTCTTCAAGTAATTTATTAGTTCACTGAGCAGGATAAACATAATTATACCAATTAAAAACCCAGTAATTACTGTATTGAAAAACAGATAGTTATTTTTTTCTGAACTGTAAAGATGTAATGATCTATTTAAAACATATTCAGTTCATGAAAATTTAAAATAGCACTCCATCCTATAAACAAATGAAGATAGTAAGCATTTGATAAATATTTGCCATTTGATTTTTTAATTTAGATTCATCTACCTCTTGATGATATATAATCTAGCTATTATTATGAAACTCAGTCATTAGATATTGCCTAATAAATGATCGCAATTTATATAAACATTTTTTCCATTGCCTATTACAGACCTGGCCTTCTCTAACCCTCATTATCAGATGGGGTAGGTTGGTCATTAATACTGTCCTACGTTTTTTTTTTTTTTTTGAGACAGAGTCTCACTTTGGGCCATGGTGTCACAGCTCACAGCAACCTCAAACTCTTGGGCTTAAGTAATTCTTTTGCCTCAGCCTCCCAAGTAGCTGGTACTACAGGTGCCCGCCACAACACTCAGCTATTTTTGGTTGTAGTTGTCATCCTTTGGCAGGCCAGGTCTGGGTTTGAACTCGCCAGCTCTGGTGTATGTGACTGGCGCCCTAGCTGCTGAGCTACAAGCACTGAGCCAATACTGTTCCAGTTTTATGGAAATGGTGTTCTTTCTCTCTTTCTTTCTCCTCTCCCTTCCTGCTCCTCCTTCCCCTCTTTTCAGAGAGTGTCTTTTGCCCAGTATTATAGCTCACTGCAACCTCTAATTACTGGTCTCAACCCATCCTCCCATATCACCCTCTGGAGTAGCTGTGACAACATGAGTGCACCACCATGCCTGGGTAATTTTTCATTTTACTTTTTGTAGAGATAGGTTTCCACTATGTTGCCCAAGTTGCTTCTGAACTCCTGGCCTCAAGCTATCCTCCAAACTCAGCTTCTCAAAGTGCTGGGAAAACAGGCATGAGCCACTGTGCCTGGCCGAAATGTTATTTAAAATAACATTCTCTTTTGATTATAAAATATGATAAATGGCTCAGTGCCTATGGCTCAAGTGGCTAAGGCGCCAGCCACATACACCTAAGGTGGCCGGTTTGAATCCCCAGCCCCCGGCCCGCCAAACAAAAATGATGGCTGCAACCAAAAAATAGCCGGGCATTGTGGCAGGTGCCTATGATCCCAGCTACTTGGGAGGCTGAGGCAGGAGACTCGCTTGAGCCCAGGCGTTGGAGGTTGCTGTGAGTGTGATGCCATGGCACTCTACCCAGGAGGACAGCTTGAGGCTCTGTCTCAAAAATAAAATAAAATAAAATAAATGTTCATAAATGTTTTATTTTGTTAAATAAAACAAAAATCACCCCTAGTCCTAGCAGCCAGAGATAACCATTGTTGATATTTTGATGTATTCCCTTCCAGTATTTTCCTCTGTATATATGTATCTATACATACAGATCATGTTTTGCTTCCTGTTTTTTTTTTAATTTCATTATAGGATAAGCAAATCTATAGTTCTTGAAAACATGTTTACAGCTGTGTGGTTTTCCATTATATGGGGCCACTATAATCCTTGACTGCCCCTGTTGGAAACTCAGTTCCCAGTTTTTAATCTTTTATAAACATTGCTGTAATGACTATCTTTTTACACAAATTCCTCTGGTATAACTTTACAAAAACAAAATAGGCAGGTTAGAAACATGTACGACTTGCTTTATTAAGTGTTAATAGGTGTTTTTAATACAAAGTGTCACGTCGCATCCTCGATTGCCTTCTGAGAACCACTCTTAAAGTGTAAAAGTCAAGGCTAAGTAATCTCACCCCTACGTTTGGGCACAGATTGGTAAATAAAAAGACCGAGATGCTTGCCTGGGTCCTGGTCAAGCCGAGCGGCTCTCAGAAAACACCTGGTCAGGTCTAACCTTAGCTCCTCTAGGCCGGGAGCCGGGGGCCTCCGCCAAGGTGAAATGTGAATCACTTGGACTTTTGAAACCGGTTTCTCCCTTGGTCCCCCCCCCCCCCGTCACCCTGAGAGGACGGGCACTGTCCAGCGCGGTGCCCGTCCTCCCAGGCCCCGGGCTGGGCTCGGTCCGTTTTCTTCTCACCTTACAGCCCTGCAGCACCGCGTCGCAGTACAGCGCCACCTTCTCGTCCCGCCACATGCCCCTCATGGGGGACACGCAGACCGGGGGCAGGGGCTGCGCCTCGTCCTCCTCCTCCTCGGGCACCGACAGGAGCGGCTCCTCTTGCTCCTGCTCGGCCGCCTCCCCCGGGCCCTCGGCCTGAGACGCCGGCTGGAGCTGCAGCCGCCGCCGGGTCGCCTCCCGGGCCGCCTTGCCCTTCACCGGGCGAGGGGAGGCCACCACCGAGCGCACCCCGGACGCGGTGCTTCTCAGGGTGGCGGCGGCCGCCGTGTCCCCGGGGGACGCGGAGACCCCCTTCTCGCCCGCCCTGCCGGGGCTGACGGCTCGGAGCGAGTCCGCAGCTGCGGAAGCCCTGGCCCCCGACGCCATCTCCGGGGCCCTGACAGCAGCCGCAGCCGTTAGCCACTTTTCCCGCGCTGCGCATGCAGGGCCCGCAACGAGCGCGGCGGCTCGAGGGGGCCCCGCCGGCGGGGACGTGGGCGCGGCTCGGGCCGGGGGTGGGGGTGGGGGTCAGAGCGGCGAGGGGGCCGGCGGGGCGTCCGGGCGGGGGACGGGGCAGTGCCCAGCCCGGGGCCCCGGGTCTAACCCAGCCCTGTCTCCTTAGAACCATCCAGCCACGGAATTCCCTCTCAAGGAGGGGTTTCTTTAGCGGCACCAAGGTTTGGGGGTGATTGCGAATCACCCTCCAGGTCATCAGGACCTAACCAGCGCTCCCTCTATCCTTCCACATGCGCGTGTTTGCACAAACAAAAGCTGCAAGGAAATTAATTTTCATGCTGATGGGAGATAATACCTGGAACCCTCTGGGGGGTGCTACAGGAAACCCGAGGGACAAAGCCAGCCACCTGCATTTCCCCCCTGCCTATTTACCCGCTTCCCTAAGATTTCCTTTCCATTTCAAACAGGACGCTCACTTTTTGCACTGATGTGGTCATGCCAAGGACAGTTTAATCTGTTCTCTAGTCTCAAAACTCTTACATAAAAGACTGGATTGTGTAACTGTTACACTGGACGCAAACTCCCAGCTGGGAGTCATGAGTGCGAACTGTGAACGTTTTCACAGTAAAAGGCTGCTTGAGATAATACATTTTGGAGTAGAACAGACACCACTCGCTTCTGGTATTTTCTACTGCCTGTACATTGAGCCAGTTGGAATAAGGTTTGTTTACCGCCTCGCTGTGAAATCCTGCACCGCGCTGGCAGCTCCCAGCGAGAACCGCAGTGGGAAAACACCTGCCTTCCTTCACGCTCCTCTGGAAGGACACTGTGTGAAATTCTGGGTTTATTTTGAGGAAAATATTAGTATTAATGTCATGTTACTGCGGTTCAGGGAATAATTACAGCATGCATCATGTGCTGGCTCTCTTCTTAGTTTATTCCTTTTGTCAAGAGTTCTGGACTTTGTTGAAAACCATCCCTCACTATACAGATTTCACTCACCTAAACTGAAAACTATTGCTATAGTGTTTCTTCACAAAAGTTTGTTTTTAATAAATTATGGGTTTTTTTTTAATTCTTCAGTAAACAATAATAAGGATCACTTGTCCTGGCCCAAAGTTACAAAACAACACCCTGTTTTCTCCCCCAAAGCAAACAAATATTTGTTAGGAACCTGTTATGTGCCAGGGAGTGCTTAGTAGATGCCAAAGTCATAGAGATAAAGGACAAAATTCTCGCCCTCACAATCCTAGTGAAAGGTACAGATGGATCAGTAGATGATTGTTTAGTAAGGACCATGATTTTATTTATATATAAATGAAAAACACATATGGTGTGTATGCACACATATTTTAAAGTATATTTCTGGAAGAAAGGAACCTTTCTTCTCAGAGAAAGTTATACTTAAGCTGAGTCTTTTAAAAAATAACTTCTATTGCTTTGTATTCATTTTGAAAACAATGTCCACCCTCTGAGCTGATTTGGGAGACACAGAAAAGCCTAAGAAAGAAAAAAACCTAAATCATCTGTAATTTCAATGCTCAGCAACCACTACTGTTAGATTTTGGCATATTTTCTTTCAATATTTTTTTGACATCGTATTATTACAAAGTTTAAATCATATTAAGTTGTAAAGTTCATTTTTCTATATAGTATAAGCATTTTCATATAATTACAAATTATTTAAACACCATTTTCAGTAGCAGCATACAATGTCTTTGTGTGGATATAATTTGTATAATCCCATATTGTCAAGTGTTTTGGTTACATTCATTTTTATAATATCAAATAAACCATTTTGAATATGTTTATGCAAAACATTTTCTTATGCATCAGATTTTTCCCTAGGGGACTGTGGGATTGAATCAAGATGTATAAACATCTCAAGGCCCTCAGTATCGCCAAATTATTTCCCAGAAGGGATGTATTAATTTCCACTTCCATTAGGATTAACTTCTTTGGTTGGCTGAGTTTTGAAAGAGAAGTAATCTATAGGCATGTAAGGCTGGGGCAGAATGGGGGATGGAGTAGGGTAAACATTCCAAGCAGAGTTAATAATTGGTGGTTTTACACAGATAGAAGACTTGGTCTTGGTAGCTTAGTATGACTGGAATAGAGGACAAATGGGACCAAAAATTTAGTTGGAGAGATAGGCAAAATCCATATCGCAAAGGGTCATGTTTATTATGTTAAGAAGTTGAATTCTAGAAATATTGATAAACTCTCCCTTATCTGATTTAGTTCCACCCCCCTCCTGTACCCTCAGTATTCGTTCCTGTATAAACTGTCCCACCACTTGCCAGCACATGCGACCAGCTCCTTCAGTGCGCGATCCTTTGCCTCCCTTAGCCAATCCAGTGGTTCCCTGGCTGGACCATGTTGTGTCTTCACCCTATTTATTGGGCAGAGGTGGATCTTCAGAAGTGGTGCATGTAGTCTTCAGAAGAGGAAGCAGAATCTTCGAGCACGGAGGGCTCTAGCTTTCAGTGGGAAGAAGTGAGCTCAGAGGGTCAGAGGAATCTGGGAATTCACTATTTTCAAGCGCATTAATTAAGATGTTTCCATCACATCTCAGGGTCCCGCTCCTTCTCCCATCAGAACCTGACCTCGGTGTAGCTGGCCTGCTCAGACTAAGAACTCACCTTTTTCTGGAACGCCATCATCCTTATAAAAACATGGAACACAGGTTTTTCTGCCAAACTGGCAGGTTATTAGTGTTTTTAGGTATTATAGTGGAGCCCTTTTGGCTTTCACGGTTCCCCTTAAATTGGTGATGAACCACCTTATCCTTTCTTTGTTGTTTTGCCAATAAATTAATAAGACCCAGCAAGAGACATTTGATTTCACAGTCCTCATAATTACTACTTGCAAGTTCCTTCTTATACTCCTGAGATATTATACTGTCACTGCCTTTCCTTTCCTTTCCTTGACAATGAGGGTTTTAATAAATGCATCAGCATAGCATGCTAGGACCTATTGGCATTATATCTCCAGTGGCCCAGTATCCTCATTCATTGTGGCTAACAGCTGAGCCAGCTCCAAAACAGTACTTTATAGTCTGCTTCCATACTGCCTGTCTTTGGTTAAGGGTACTGGGGAAACAGACTGAAGCAAGAATTTGCATGAAGAGGTTTGGGGACAGTGCTTCTGAGAATAACACAGGTAAGGGAATAGGAAAACAAGAATGGGCAAAGAGTTACTCAGCTGTACTGCATTTGTAACACAGTCCTTAGCCATTGCTACTGGAAGCTCTGAACTGCAACAGCCCCTCGAAATTGTCCAACATTAAGGAAGGGTACAGCCGTACATCTCTACACCTACAGGTGACCGGATATGGGCTGCCTGAGAGAGGAAGCACAACCTTGGTTGTGGCAGATCTCTCTGGCCAGAGGTAACTCCCAGATAGGGATTCAGCAGTGAGTCTTCAGCAGCCAACACTGCCAGCGGCTGGGAGAGTGAATGTCTTGGTTCTAAAAGGGAGAATGAGGCAACACAGCACAACAGCCATTACAGGCAGCTCCCGGAAGAAGAAAGAAGTTCTAGAAGGTAGAAAACAGCTCTACCAAAGTGAACTCAATGCTGACTCCTCATCTGAGCTATTGACCCAGAAGCCAGAGTTAGTGCCAACATTTGTGACTATTGTCTGGAAGTCACTTCGCCTTACCTTGGGGTATATTGATGGAAAATAAGGCAACTGCACTAGATTACACAGTGTTCATCACCTAATCCCTTAGTCTGGGATTCAACAGACTTAGGACAGAAACGTGCAAAGGACTTGAAAAGTTTGACCATTCACATAGCTGATCTCATTAGACTCTCCTATCCTCTAGTGCTTCCTCTTGGTTCATTTCTTTGCTGAAGTTACATCTTATGAACGAATGATCAAGAGCATAAACTCTGGTCAGCCTGTGTAGGGTCAGTGGCTTGGCTAGGGTGTAACTAGCAGTTTCTCTTCTCTAAGACCTTGGTTTCCTTGTCCATAAAGTGCAACTTATGTAACAGTGCTACAGGACAAAGCACTCCGTCAAGGTCAAGTCCGTCTGTGCTTTCTATCCGCAGGTAAGGCAATTCTCAAATTTGTTTAGTCATTCTAACTAGCAAGGTTAAAGGATGCCAAGCTCTGCTTGTATAGATTAAGGAAAAAAATCATTTCTCCTTTTCTTCTTTGGAGGCTTTTCCTTGAATGGGCTTTTCATTGCCCTGGGACTGGTAAGATGCGTGAGCTGGGTAGTTGAGTGGGCCCTGGGGCTCAGGCTTTCTTCCCCTGGAATGTCCTTTCTGCTTGTCTCCACCTGTTGAAAACTTTCTAGTTCAGGTTCCAATACACAGCCCTAGTCCAAACTAAACTTTCCCTCCTTCATATTCTCAGAGGACTCTCTGTACACGGTTATACTATGCCAGAATCACTTCCTGTGCAGAGACAGTAACATTCATATTTGTTTTTTATCCTCAGTACTTAACACAATGTTCGGCATCTAATCTAATGAGAAAGGTCTAAGAATGGTACAACTATAGGGGAAATGGTAAATTTTTTTCCCCAAATTTTGGGCTAAAATGTGTATGCATCCTTCTCCCTCCCACCCTGAGGGTGTTAGTTCCTTGGTGCAAGAATCAGGTTCTCCTCATCTTATTTAAGACAGAGCTGTCACACTCCGGCCTCTCACCGGATATGTGCTAAATTCCCTAAATCAGTGTGACTATTTGTACGCTGTTGATATCTTTGGGTTGGGCTATTTGGGGGGAGTTCTAAGTTAAATTGACAGGCTGTCTCCAACATACAAATGTTCTAAGTTAAAAATGCTTATTTTAAACTATAACTCATTATTTTCTACCAGAAAAAGATTTCTGATCAAAACTTCTTTTCTTCCGGGTTCACTGTGAAGCAGAAAGCAGGCTTGTAAATTCTTTCAACCCCGTGATCCCTGAGCATATAACTTTTTGAGATCTTTTTTCCTTTAGGAGGGAAGAACAAAACACTGATAAGTAATAACAGCTGGCCCTAGGCAAAACAAAAAACAGATAAACTGACATTTCAGAGGTCTACCCAGACTCAGAGTTTACTTGTTATTTCATTGTTATCTAGAGTAGTGACCTGGGGTTGGGAGCAAGGCAGATTTACCTGATGTAAGAACAGAACTATAATAGGGGCATAGTTCTGAGTGTGACATAACCAGCTTTGGCATGGGGGATGCACTGGAGAGACAGCAGTGACCTGGAGGATCCACCTTCCCTTTATCCTAGTGATGACTACTAATTTGGCTTTAGGTAAAAGTTGGGACCAGAATTAAGAGAAACTCTAAGCCTCCATCAGCAGCAGACTCGAGCTTCCACAGGGGAGAGAGAGGTGTTACTTTATTTCATAAATTTGTATTGACCACCTATGCTGACATAGTATCCGATGCTAGCTGGCAGTAGAGACAGACAATAAGCAGGACTTTCTTTTCTTTTTTTGTTTTTGAGACAGTCTCACTCTGTTGCCCAGGCTAGGGTGCCATGGCCTCCCTCTAGATCACAGCAGCCTCAGACTCCCAAGTTCAAGCCTCAGCCTCCTGAATAGCTGGAACTATAGGCACCCACCACAACACCTGGCTAATTTCTTCTATTTTTAGAGCAAGCCACTGTCTTGCTCTTGCTCAGGCTGTTCTCAAAATCCTGGCCTCAAGTGATCCTCCCACCTTGGCCTCCCAAAGTGCTGGGATTACAGGTGTGATCCACTGTGCTCAGCCTAAATATGTTTTTCTATAAGTAAAACTATCAGGATCTTAATAAAACATATATCTACCCCAAAACATATACATGAATGTTCATAGCAGAAGTATTTATGGCAGCCCAAGGTGAAGACCTAAACCTCCACCAACCAATAAATGGATAAACAAAATGTGGTCTGAAAAAGCTTGCAGAACATGATTCCGTTTACATAAAACATCCAGAATAGGCAAATCTATAGAGACAAATAGTAGATTAGTGGCTGCCTAGGTCTGATAGGGAGTGGGGAAGAAAGGGCAGAGTTTGAGGGGAACTGGGAGCTGATGGGTCCAAGGTTTCTTTTAAGCTGATGACAATGTACTGTAATTAATTGTGTGATGAACTAAAACCACTGACTTATATACTTTAAATGGGTGGATCGTGTGGTATGTGCATTATCCCTCAATTTTAAAAGGTAAAACATACAGTACATTAAATGATAGTTAAGTGTTAGGAAGAATAATCAACTATGGAGAAGGATGGGCAGAGCAGGGATGAGGACAGTGGGGAGAATGGAGCTGGGGGTGCAATTTTTATATAGATTAGAGAGGGAAGGTCTTGTGCATGAGATAAAATTCGAATAAAGCTCCAAAGGAGGCCAAGAGGAAAAGCTTGGCCATTTTTTTTTTTTGAGACGGAGCCTCAAGCTATCCCCCTGGGTAGTGCCATGGCATCATGCTCACAGCAACCTCCAACTCCTAGGCTCAAGCGAGTCTCCTGCCTCAGCCTCCCAAGTAGCTGGGACCACAGGTGCCCGCCACAACGCCTGGCCATTTTTTGGTTGCAGCCGTCATTGTTGTTTGGCGGGCCTGGGCTGGGG
>CAUYTI010142672.1:0-15129 GCA_963575145.1 Galago senegalensis | reverse complement strand
CAGCAACCTCCAACTCCTGGGCTCAAGCGAGTCTCCTGCCTCCGCCTCCCAAGTAGCTGGGACCACAGGTGCCCGCCACAATGCCCGGCTATTTTTTGGTTGCAGCCATCATTGTTGTTTGGCGGGTCCGGGCTGGGGATTGGAACCCACCACCTTAGGTGTACATGGCTGGCGCCTTAGCCGGTTGAGCTATAGGCGCCGAGCCTGATTTCTTGAATTGTACGATATGAAACTATGTAATACTTACATCTGTGATCTTGATACTTAATACTGTGGTTTTTTAATTGCTTTACCTTCTTTTCCTATAATATAACATACTACTTCTAGGTAGCAGCAAGAATAGTGTTATCTTTTTATTGCATTTCCAATTACCTTTTAAGGTGCTTTTTTTTTAAGAGCTTGTCCAACAAACAGTAAATGTTTCATAGAGTCGGATAATATAATAAATGGAACTGTGTTATGTGCTGCCATTTTAAATAACAAAATTAGCTATTTAGATTTCCATTACTTATCCCATTATCCGTATTCTAGAACATGCTTAAGAATTAAGACAAGAGGCATACTTTAAGCATGGAAAAATACCTTTGGCCCTCACTGAAAATTTGTTCTTTTATACATATTTCTAACAAGGTGTGGTTATCAGAGTTCTGAAACTGTAATAAAAAAGGAGACAGGTTACTACAGGTAGGTTGTAGTGAGAGCTGTAGTGACTCGTACAGAGGAAAAGACGGGAAAAAATCCATAAAAACAATACATTAAATCTGGGCCATTTAGTGGAGTGGCAGATAACCCTTATACCCTGGAAGGTGTCATCCTGGTTATTAGGACATTGAAAATTATGTTTAGTATTTTTAGTTTGAAAAGGTAGATTAGATCCTGTTTAAGAAGTACTTTTTTAAATATCAAATTTATTATAGTCTTTATGAAGAATTTGGAAAGCAGAGAAAAATTTAAAGGAAATAAAATTATACATGATATGTTAAAATCTAGAGCGTTTCAGTTGGTGTTTTAATGTTTTCCCATTCATATTTTAAAAATAAATTATATATGCCATAGTATAGTATAACCAACTACAAACAGAACATTTAATGAAATTAAATAATTTGAATTTATGTATTTTCTGCTAAATAGTAGCTGAAAAAAATCTGCCTCATCCTATGGAACTCTATAGCGCCAGTTGAAAAGTGAACAGTTTTTTAGTATGAACACATCTCAGGATACAAGACAGGATATAAGTCTATTTTTTTTGTTCCTGTGCACATGCACGTGTATCTATGTGTTTGGGTGGGAATGTTTTTTGGTTTTTTTTTTTTATAATATTTAGGTTATGTTGTGTTTTTTGCTTTTATCTAAGAAGATACTATATCGCTTCTTGACCTTCTGGCTAAAATCAAGTGAAGAAGATACCATTAGTATCTCCAATGCCAGATATTTTTTTGAAATACAAGAAAATTATTTATTTCCAAATAGCTTGAAATTTTGGTGCCCAAAGGAATACAGTAATCTCAAAGTTATTAGGGCAAACTTACCTCTTCAGAATAACATTCTCTGAGGATCCCAGGGAGCCCAGATTACACTGTAGTTTTAAACTGTGGCACTTGTGTTCTTTTTTAGGCCGGTGCCACATCTATGTGGGCTTCGTGCTGTGGACTGCTGAATGAAGTCATGGGAACCGGAGCTGTCAGGGGCCAGCAGTCAGGATTTGCAGGAGCCACTGGTCCATTCAGATTTACACCAAATCCTGATTTTTCCACCTTCCCACCAGCAGCTACAGAAGGGTCTAATATAGTTTGCAAAGCCTGTGGACTTTCATTTTCAGTCTTTAGAAAGAAGGTGAGTTGGATGAGATGCTGAAATGCTACATAACAAGACACAAGGATTAGAATTCTTTTTTTTTTTTTTTGTAGTTTTTGGCCAGGGCTGGGTTTGAACCTGCCATCTCTGACATATGGGGCCAGTGCCCTACTCCTTTGAGCCACAGGCGCTGCCCCAAGGATTAGAATTCTTGATTGCAAGTTTATTTTGAATAGTTAATGAATCTTTTTGTCTTACGAAAACATGAAAAGTTTCAGCCCATTAACCATTTAGAAAAAACTTAATTGATGGGATTATATTACTCCTTGAGATTTCTGATTAAACACTGCTATTTTTCATGTTGTTCAGGCATCCTTTCTTTTGAACTCTGACCTATTGGTACCACTTCATTTTTCATGATATTTTTTCTTGAAGCAAGAAACCTTAAGTCTGAAATTTCGTTTGGAAATAATTTACTGTAACTATGATCTTGTTTCAAAAATTCTTCCTTAACCATATTTTTCTCAAATGAAGAAATGAATATAAAAAGATAACTATTGTTTAGAGATTCAACATAAAAAACTTAGGCTAGGGGTGGTGCCTGTGGCTCAGTGGGTAGGGCGCTGGCCCCATATACTGAGGGTGGCGGGTTTGAACCTGGCCCCGGCCAGCTAAAACAGCAGTGACAACTGCAACAAAAAATAGCTGGGCGTTGTGGTGGGCACCTGTGGTCCCAGCTACTCAGGAGGCTGAGGCAAGAGAATCGCCTAAGCCCAAGAGTTGGTGGTTGCTGTGAGCTGTGATGCTACAGCACTCTACTGAGGGTGACAAAGTGAGACCCTGTCTCAAAAAAAAAAAAAAAAAGAACAAAACTTAGGCTAAAAGTTATTTCCATTAGGATAGAAAGCTGTTCTGAGAACCGTCATATTGTTAGGCCTCCTTGCATTCTTTGATCAATTTAGTCCTTTGAAATATTTTAGGGAAAAAAATGTTAGCTTGTGGAAATAATGCACCGAGCAGGAATAACTAATCTTAGTGTCCTCTTTAAACTTCTTCAGTGGAATGGCTTTGTGATTAAGGCTGTACTGTATTAGTGGATCCTCTTGTTTTCTTGGATTGACCTTGAGAGTTCATTCCTTTTCTCTCCTTTTCTCTTTCCTTCTCTGTTAATGAGTTTTTCCTTTTCTTTAAATGTGGGAAATGGTGATTGTTAGGAAAAGACTTTGTGGTACACCTTCTGCTTCATGCGGTTCAAGTAAGCTCTGCTCTGCTAATTACATGTTTGTACCAAGGGGTGGAAAGGTTTTAATTCATTAATATAAGAGTATGTTTTTCTTAAAGTGCTATATTTGAACTTCTGTAAATCTAAACTGCTTTGGCAGTGACTATTTTGATTTTCATGTCTTTTGGAACACTAAAATGCCTGTGAAAATAGTCTGGTGCTAGGAATACTTCATAAGAACTAAAATTAAATTTTAATAGAAGGCAAAAAGAAAACTAGTGTTTTCATAATTGCTTATATTTTGCTATCATTAAATGCTGCTTTTCTCTTTCTTCAGCATGTTTGTTGTGATTGCAAGAAAGATTTTTGCTCCGTTTGTTCGGTCTTACAAGAGAATCTCCGTAGATGTTCCACTTGTCACTTACTACAAGAGACAGCCTTTCAGCGGCCTCAGTTAATGCGACTGAAGGTGAAAGATCTACGGCAGTATCTCATTCTTCGAAATATACCCATAGATACTTGTCGAGAGAAAGAAGACTTGGTAGATCTTGTACTGTGCCATCATGGACTAGGCTCTGAGGACAACATGGACACAAGTAGTCTGAATTCTCCAAGGTCCCAGACTTCTAGCCTTTTTACACGTTCATATTTTTCAAACTATACAGCCCCCTCTGCTACTGTGTCTTCATTTCAGGGAGAGCTTATGGATGGGGACCGGACCTCCAGATCTGGAGTGCTGGCACAGGTATGAAGGAGTAATTTATTATATCCAGGGTTTTACACACTTACTCTTGGCTATATATGGTGGGGCCATTAATGCTTGATAGTTTCAGGTAAACTAGAAGTCACATGCCAGATGATCTATGCCCCACTGAACTCTGCACTCTTGAGTGCTTGGTGCTAGGTGTCTCCAGAGTAGTCTGCTGAGGCATCCAAAAATAGCTTTCAATCTCTTGGCCTTAGTAATTTCAGTTTTTCTATCTTATGTAGTTAAACACTAAAGTAGGATATACATGTTTGCAGGATTATTTATACAAGTTTCAGTGGTTGTGAAGCAATCAGGAGTAAAAATTATCTTAATGCTTAGTTGCCTGGCTACTACAGTAAAATTGTTCTAATTTAGATAATGAAAGAGGCATCTATTAGTGGAAAAAAATGTAATTATTTACTAATTGTACATAGAATATTGTTCCTGGCTCAGCGCCTGTGGCTCAATACACCTAAGGTGGCAGGTTCGAATCCAGCCTGGGCCTGCCAAACAACAATGATGGCTGCAACCAAAAAATAGCCGGGTGTTGTGGTGGGTGCCTGTGGTCCCAGCTACTTGGGAGGCTGAGGTAAGAGACTCGCTTGAGCCTAGGAGTTGGAGGTTGCTGTGAGCTATGATGCCACGGCACTCTACCCAGGGTGACAGCTTGAGGCTCTGTCTCAAAAAAAAAAAAGAATATTGTTCCAGTGTCCTTGGGCATCCTGATTGAATAACATGCTAGGACTTTTGTAATTAATACTTGTATATGAGTGATTCTAAAATGCTGGAAGAGTTGTTTTGAAGAGCTTTCTTTACATTTAATTTTCTTCCTTGAAGAAAGGAATTATTAAAAGCAGAGGGAAGCTGGGCATTGATAGTGTGAACCTGTAGTCCTAGCTACTTGGGAGTCTGAGGCAGGAGGATTGCTTGAGCTCAGAAGTTTGTGGCAATAGATGCACTGTGATCACTTGTGTAAATAGCCCCTGCACTCCAGCCTGGGCAACATAGCAAGACACTGTATAAATAAACAGATAAATATAGGCAAATAAGTAAATTTGGTTAAGTTGCCTTCCAAATAGTTATATGCTACATAATAGGATTCAGTTAAGGACAAACCACATATCCAGTGGTGGTCCCCTAAGATTATAATACTGTTGTTTTGCTGTACCTTTTCTGAGTTTAGAGATGTTTAGATTCACACTTATCACTATTACAATCTAGTTGTATATAACATTCAGTAAACATGCTGTATAGGTTTGTAGCCTTGGAGCAATAGTCTATCCCTATAGTCTAGGCGTGTAAGATTTGTGTACAAACATTCCTATGTCAGCACGACTAAATGACCTAATGACACATTTCTCAGTATCTCTTTTATCAAGTAACACGTGATTGTCGTCTTAAATTAGGTAAGTCTGAGCCAGGAATTTTATTATTTTCCCCAAAGAGAACTGGCCTTATGATGATGCAAACCTAAGACACATCTTACTATTGTACCACTTTGGGATATATGACACCATATGGGAGGTGTGGGTTGTTGAACACTATAACGTGGTGTATGAATCAATTAGTGGGGTGGAGTATTTGAAATTGGAAACTGACCTAGACTGTTATAGAGCTATGGCCAAAATATAGTCAGAGGTGAAAGAAGGTACATAATTCAAATTGAAGGAGTTTGTTCTTCCTCTGTTGAAGAATTTTTTAAAATTAAAACTAGCATAAGCCATCAGCAAAGAAAAGTATTATTTATTTATTTATTTATTTGGTTGCAGTTTTTGGCTGGGGCCAGGTTTAAACCTGCCACTGCCATCATATGGGGCTGGTACCCTGCTCCTTGAGCTTCAGGTGCCACCCTATTTATATATATATTTTTAATTTTTTTTCTAATTTTGTTGTCCTGGGTAGAGTGCCATGGCGTCATAGCTTACAGCAACCTCAAACTGTTGGGTTCAAGCGATTCTCTTGCCTCAGCCTCCTAAGTAGCTGGGACTACAAATGCCTGCCACAAGGCCCGACTATTTTTTAGAGACAGGTCTTGCTCTGGCTCAGGCTGATCTTGAACCTGTGAGCTTAGGCAGTCCACTTGCCTGGGCCTCCCAGAGTGCTAGGATTATAGGTGTGAGCCATTGCACCCAGCCCCGCACCATGAAGATGTCTGTAAGGCTGCCTTTGGAATTAAGACTGTCTAAACTTAATGTAGTAGGATTGAGATCTTTTAATTCAGAAGCCCCCGACACTTGGGCTGATCCTAGTTCAGAGCTTTAGCTTCGTTCTGTCTGCATCTTAGAGGCGCCAGTCAAAGCAGCCATTTGCAGGTCCTTTGATAATGACACAGTGCCCTCCTTCATGGCTTTGGCATTCCATTATGTGACCTTCTACAGGGTTAATATTCTGGTTAGATTTTACAGATTTATACATATACATGAATTTGTGTTTCAAGGTAACTTTATGGAAGGTTAAGTTCTCTTGGTAATCTTTTAGAGGCCATCTCTTTGGGAGGAGCAGCAGCATTCAGGATCCAAAGACAATGTGGAGTATGCCTAGGGTGACCAGATTTTAACATCCGTAAGGCGGGACAACATGGGGTGGGGGGACGGGGCAGGGCAGGACCTCATAACAATGCAAACTTTGATAAGCAGTTCTCGATAATCACTTGTCAGCAATTATTTGTTATTATTGCAGTTTAAGATTATAAAATTAACAAAAATAATATAAAACTCATATTCTGGTGAAATAGCCAAATGGCAGCCAAAAACTGTATATTCCCTTCTTGTTCTCCCACCTGTTTGTGCACTTTCCAAAAATTGGGACTTTTTAAAAATGCCGCGGGACGTGGGACAAATTGTTGAAAAGCGGGACTGTCCCACCAAAAGCAGGACGTCTGGTCACCCTAAGTATGCCACACTTTTGGGTAATATGGATGGGAGGATCTATGGCAGTGGTTCTCAGCCTTCCTAATGCCTCCTAGTGCTGCAACCCTTTAATACAGTTCCTCATATTGTGGTGACTCCCAACCATAAAATTATTTTTGTTGCTACTTCATAACTATAATTTTGCTACTGTTATGAATTGTAATGCAAATATTTGATATACAGGATGTATTTTCATTGTTACAAAGGAGTTGGGTGATCCATAGGTTAAGAACTGCTGATCTATGGAAAGGTTTTCTCCAGTGATAAACATGGGTTGATACTGTTAGGAAAATGATTCCTGACCTAATCAGATACATTGTGTATATAGGTACAGAGTGAAATAGCTTCAGCAAACACAGATGATGACGATGATGACGACGATGTTGATGATGACGATGACAACGATGACGACGATGACGACGACGATGAAGAAAATGTGGAGGATCGGGTGAGACTTTCAGTAGGATTTGGTTCCCCTGACAAGGCCATCTAGCAGGAAGGGAAGATGCCCCCATATGAACTTTCTTTAGATTAGCACAGAATGTTTCTTCTGGTTTGAATGTAGAACAGTATTTTAAAACACTAAAGGACTGCTGAGAAGTCTGGGAAGAATATTCAGGACCACTGATGAGTATAGGATGAGGGTAGTCTAGACTTGTGGGACCAGAGGTAATGGATGCTCTGTGATTTCAGACTCCTGGGCTTTCTAAGAAGAGAGTGAGAGCTTCCCTGTCTGACTTGTCAAGCCTTGAAGATGTGGAAGGGATGAGTGTGCGTCAGTTGAAGGAAATCCTGGCTCGGAATTTTGTCAACTATTCCGGCTGCTGTGAAAAATGGGAGCTGGTAGAGAAAGTAAACCGGTTATACAAAGAGAATGAAGAAAACCAGAAGTCATGTAGGTTTATTGTTTGATTTCTTCCCTATAGTATCATTCCTTAGGCTTTTAAAAACTGGGTTGCTTCTGTCATGATTTAGTCAAATGTATTTTTGAGAAAGCTGTCTACCTTTTCATTGAGCATAAATTAGTTTAGTTATATGTGTGTACAGATCTGTTAAGTATTAAGTTTATTATACGATGTTGGCTCTTGAGATCACCATTGCCAAGTATGCTAGATAATAATTGTTCAGTCTGGTTTTCTTAGCATAATCAACTGTTTGTTAGAACCTAATGAAATTACTTATCTCTATAAAAATGCTTATTTTTCTCATTATCTCCCCTCTGGCAGGCCAGTACTTTGTTATCTCAACTATAGTTTTAAACAGTGTGTGTGGGGGGGGATCCCTTACAGCCCAAGACATTAAGTAGTTCTTAGCGTCAAGTATTCATAGATTTCTGTGTAAGTACAAAAAGCTGAGGTTAAGAACTTCTGAACTATTTATTGATAAGCTGGGGCATAAAAATTCTCCATCAGCTGGTAAAAGGGCCAAGCTACAGAGCATTTATGGAAAGGAAAAATAATTCAGTGGTGATATTTAGACTCACAAATTTTATGTTCTTATCTAGACTTAAACATTATTCCTATTATTGACATTTATCTTGAGTTTCTTTAAAAGCTGGTTATAATACAGCATTTGCTGATGAACAAATAGGATTATACCCAGAATATGCAGGATGAATTTGGCGCACCTGTTTCTAAGATGATGCCATAATAGTAGATATAGGGTTCTTCAGCCTTAGAGCCTTCAGAGTTTAGGGAGCTGGCTGGGAAACAGTATCCTGGCCTTGAGGGGTGAGTCACTTTACTTTGTAAATATAAATAACTACGTGTAGTGCCTGATGGTAATGCACAGTCATTCCCACCCTCTAGGTGTTTTTGGTTAGGAAGCCATGACACACATGATTTCTAGTATCTTTCTCAGTTAACTCACTGCTTAGTGTAACACTGGTTTAATCTCTGGCTTGGGTGGAATACACGTTTGTTTTGAGCACAGCTAGAATCTTCTTGGCTTTACAGGGATCCAATCACTTATGCTAACATTGACCCTAAATAGCCCCGACAGACGCTGTCTGGCTCCTCTGCTATCTTAAGTTGTAGAGAGTTAGAATAAGAACCTTTCACACAGGAGAGGAGCCAAGGCCCTCTTCTCCTCTGTTCATCTTATATCTCCTTCCACAAATCCTCCCTCCAGGTCCACATCAGTTGTCACAGTCCATCAAGTAAGATCCCAGATTACAAGAATCTCCTAACATGGCAGGCTGTGAAATACTTATTTCTTTTGTCCAGATGACTGGCCCTATAATTCCTGTTTGGTTCCTGATGCCCACTGATTCCATGACCTGTAAGAAGAAAAGCCTCAACTTCCATAGCTCTGTGGCCAGATTTCAGGCTAGGTTTTTTTTTTCCTTCTTTTAAGACAGTCTCACTTTGTTGCCATCAGTTGAGTGCTATGGCGTCATAGCTTACCGCAACCTCCAACTCTTGGGCTCAAGCTATTCTCTTGCCTCAGCCTCCCAAGTAGCTAGAATTATAGGTGCCTGCCACAGCACCTAGCTACCTTTTTTTTGCAGTTTTTTGGCTGGGGCCGGGTTTGAATCCACTACTTCTGATATATGGGGCTGGTGCCTTACTCTTTGAGCTACAGGTGCTGCCCAATGTCCAGCTACTTTTAGAGGCAGGGTCTTGCTGTTGCTCAGGCTGGCCACCATTGGCCTCCCAAAATGGTGGGATTATAGGTGTGAGCCACCACCACACCCAGCCTGATAACTTTTAAAAATCATTCATTGGGAGAGGAGGTGTGTGGCTCACGCCTGTAATCCCAGGCCAAGGCAGGAGGATCACTTCAGCTCAGGAGTTTGAGACAAGCCTGAGCAAGAGTCAGACCCCATATGCACTAAAAAAAGTAGCTGTGTGTAGTAATCAGGCACCTGTAGTCCCAGCGACTTGGAAGGCTAAGGTAAGAGAATCACTTGAGCTCCCAGGAATTGCTGTGAGCTATCACAATGCCACAGCACTCTACCCAAGGGGAACAGAGTGAGACTGTCTTGAAAAAAAAAAAAAAAAAACCCAAACCATAACTTACTCATTGCCTTTGTTCAGAGCCTGGATTTTCTGAAAACCTACATCTGGGGCATACAGACAGGGTGACCCATCCTTTTGAGTTGAACTCCAACAGGGCTAGAAGCACAGATAACTTGAGATGCTTCTAAAGCTGAGGGGGCAGAGGTACTTCATTACTTGATGTACGATTATTCCAGCTTTCCTCGGAGTGTGGAACTAAAGTTCTTCCTGTTCAGAGTCTGGAGACTATGACTTTCCCATGGCCACAATGCTGGGGCAAGCGAGCGGAAATTCTAGTAGTGTCCTGACCCAGAGCCTATGTGTACAAAGTCAACCTAGGACTTATTTTCTTTTTTTCTAATTACAGAAGAAATATATTCTTAAATATACCTTAAATTGTATAAAGATATATAACAAGTAAGTAGGTTAACATTTCCTGGGTACATCAAGCACTTTATTCTTTACAAAAACTGGAGGGATTATGCATATCATTGTTGCCATTTCTAGTGGTAAGAACCAAGTGTATAGGAGTTGGGATTTTCTGCTACAGCACTGGGGTGCACTGTACTTGGAGTGGTCATAGCAGATGGCTGCTCAGTTTTAGCTGGGCATCTACACCTGAGGCTCTAGCTCTCTGTTGCCTTTCAGATGGTGAGCGGCTGCAGCTGCAGGAGGAGGATGATGACAGCCTGTGTCGCATCTGCATGGATGCCGTCATCGACTGTGTCTTGCTTGAATGTGGGCACATGGTTACCTGCACCAAGTGTGGCAAGCGCATGAGTGAGTGTCCCATCTGCCGGCAGTATGTGGTGCGAGCTGTGCACGTGTTCAAGTCCTGAAACCAAGGTTCTCCCAAATAGGACACTTGCCCCCCAAACTTGATCCCAAACATTTCAATGCACAGAAGGGACTGGAAACACAGTTCAAAAACTGAAGCTATTTTTAAAAATTATTTTCACTACTAATGTGACAGAAAGGTATATCCTAAGTTACAGAAACATTAGTCCATGCTATGAGCTTGTCTGCCTGTGGCCACAGGAGCCTTCCCAGCCAGGCTTCCTCATAAGACCTGTGAACATTAATTGCTGAAATCAGATTGTGCCATGTGTGGGCTCTGCTCCTGCGGTCTTTGGAGGACACTTATCCTATAACTTCCTCTTCATCCTATTTTTAACTTAAACTACTCAGATGTTTGAAACTTCTGTTCTCTTTAAATGAAATCACTGTCCACAAGTGGCTGATGTAGAACATGCTGAGAATTGGCCCCTCCAAATGTTCACTTTATTAGTCTTGTATATTTTAAAACCTAATATTTGATGAATGTAAGTTCCCGCATTGTTGCTATTTCTGCATTTAAACATAAATGGAACAACTGATATTCTGTAGTCAACTGCCAGGGCCTTAGACTAAACATGTCCATTTTTGTTCAGGTACAGCTTTTTATAGCAAGGGCTGCATCTAGCTTCTTTTTTTAGAAGTCTGTGTGCTAAAATTCCTAATGAGTAATGAGTTTACAATGTTTTGTATAGTGAAGGTGTGTATCTTCAGTGCTACCTGCTAGCTAATTTCAACTCTAGGAATAAAATTAGATTTTAAAAGTTTTTGTTTGCATTGTCTTGGTCAGTTCCTAATTCACCTGTATACAGCATGAAAAGTAATTTGTTGCTTCCTGGGTCCATGCATTGTGCTAGGTACTGTCTTGCTTCTCAGATGGGGAACCTGACCTTTCAGAAGTTGAAGCACTTATATAAAATCTGATGGTTAAAAAGTGGGAAATTGAACCAGCTCTGTTGATAGTTTTCTCTAAATCTTTTAAATACCACATCATAACAAATGATAAACCTGAGACATTAGCCTATGTAGAAAGGCCCTGAAATCTCTTCTTGTAGGGCCAATTTGATATAGAGTGCGTTTTTTGGTTGGCATGAGACCATCTATGGATTCAGTCTCATCTTATTGGTAGCAGGCAATGTATGTTTTTAAAAAATGTTTCATTAGCTTATCAGCTGTTCTCTCTACACTAACATAGAAGCTCTCAGATAGTCAGAATCCACTAGTCAATTAGCTCAAGCAGCTAAGGCGCCAGCAACATATATCAGAGCTGGTGGGTTCAAATCCAGCCCAGGCCTACCAAACAACAATGACAACTACAACCAAAAAATAGCCAGGTGTTGTGGCAGGCGCCTGTAGTCCCAGCTACTTGGAAGGCTGAGGCAAGAGAATTGCTTAGGCCAGGAGTTGGAGGTTGCTGTAAGCTGTGATGCCACAGAACTCTACCCAAGCGACAGCCTGAGGCTCTGTCTCAAAAAATACTCCTAACTGTCCCCCCACTATGGGCAGAAAATTTGGCTAGTTATAAAAACATCCTTTCTACCTTTTCTGGTTTATTGGGGGGGGGGGATGTCAAAACGCCTTGGGTATTTTTAAATACCTATCTGTTTGTCTGAAGAGCCCAGGGCAGGTGTCTACCCACCACAGTTAGTGGTAAACAGGTTGAGCAGATTAGTCCTTTCCAATAGAAGCAGCAAAAGCTGAGCTCCTGCTAAAGCTTTATGGGCACTTGTACCTTGACTGTACTTCTCATAAGATTCTGGAAATTTAACAGTTCCCCTAAAATTGCTAACTTGATGATGGGAAGTCTTTAAATCTTTATCTTTATAGGATAGCACGTGATAGTAAACAAACGAGTGGAAGCTAAGCAGCAAGGGCCAGTTTTATTTGTCTAAGTTTAAATTCAAATATTCCGATTTATTTGCACATAGTTGCAGCTTAAAACAGCTTATTTAAGGTTTCCTTTTTGATTTATATATTAAAAGAGTACAAAAAGTCTTAGTGGTGCTTTTTGGATATTACTTTGAAGTAACAGTTTTGGGATCAGACAAAAATATTTAGTGCAACAAGCTTGACACATGGTATAACTGACTTGTTTGGAAGAGGACAAAACATTTTCTCTGGATAACATTCTGAAAGTCCCCAGTGGAGTATAGTTACATCTCCTTGTCCCATCTTCACAATATGAAACATCATCTGAGGTGCCGTGGTATCTTTCTTTGTAAACATCAGATTCCCTAGAGAAAGGGACAGAGCCTCTTTCCTAGGTTACTGAGTTGCAACTTAACACAGCATGTACTCCTTCAGGCTTATGGTTCTTTCATGACTTCATTAGACACAGCACACTGGGCTCAGAGCAGCTGCTTGTAGCATTTACCTGAGGCTGGCCTTATCCAAAGCTCATTTTAAAAATAAAGTCTTGGGTGGCACCTGTAGCTCAAGTGGCTAAGGCGCCAACCACATACACCAGAGCTGGCAGGTTCGAATCCAGCCTGGACCTGTCAAACAACATGACAACTACAACCAAAAAATAGCCTGGTGCTGTGGGCCTGTAGTCCCAGCTACTTGGGAGGCTGAGGCAAGACAATCACTTACACCCAGGAGTTGGAGTTTGCTCTGAGGTGTAATGTCACGGCACTCAGGGCAATAGCTTTTGAGGCTCTGTCTCAAAAAAAAAAAAAAAGTCTAATAAAGAGACTGAGGACCAGTACTGAGGTAGACCTTACTAGACTACTGAGTAGTTAAAAGGGAGTTTGTCTGTGAACACTGTGCTAATAATATTACCATGGCCTCTCTTGAACCTGAACATATGCCATGTCTTTACTTTGATGGGTCCCTGTGGCGGTATGGGTATCCAGCCTTGGCAGCACCACTCTAGCAGAACTGTGTGCTTTGGGAAACCTTACAGGAGAAACACTGTCCTCTAACCTCATGCCCCCTATATTCCTTAATCAGTACTACCTATAAGTTTCAGTGTTGGCTGCTAACAAGTGACTGTAAAAACTGTTCACCTGAAAACCACAATTACCCTTAAAGCAATAATCAAGGAAGAAGATGACTTTACTGGATTGAGCAAGGTTAAATGTCTTATCTGGAGATTCAGAGAATGCTGCCAACAAAACAAACTTTACCTTTTTTTTTTTTTTTTTTTTTGAGACAGAGCCTCAAGCTGTCCCCCTGGGTAGAGAGCTGTGGCATCATAGTTCACAGCAACCTCCAACTCCTGGGCTCAAGCGAGTCTCCTGCCTCTGCCTCCCAAGTAGCTGGGACTACAGGCGCCTGCCACAATACCCGGCTATTTTTTGGTTGCAGCCGTCATTGTTGTTTGGCAGGCCTGGGCTGGATTTGAACCCACCACCTTAGGTGTATGTGGCTGACACCTTAGCCATTTGAGTCACAGATGCCGAGCCACAAGTGCCTTTTTTTTTTTTTTAAGAGACAGAGTCTTTCTCTATGGCCCTCGGTAGAGTGCCAAGGTGTCACAGCTCACAGCAACCTCTAACTCTTGGGCTTAGGTGATTCTTTTACCTCAGACTCCCAAGTAGCTAGGACTACATGTGCCCGCCACAACGCCCAGCTATTTTTTGTTGCAGTTTGGCCAGGGCTGGGTTTGAACCTGTTATCATTCGTATATGGGGCTGGCATCCTACCCACTGACCCATAGGCACCAGAGTTAAATTCTGGGGTATAACGACTTTGAATATTTTCAGTTCAGAAAGGATCTCTGGATTTAAATTACCAGGAAACATGAATCTGCATGGGATTTTTGTCCCATTCTTTTTTTTTTTTTTTTGGAGACAGTCTCACTATGTCACCCTCAGTAGAGTGCTGTGGTATCACAGCTCATAGCAACCGCAAATGCTTGGGCTCAAGCAATTCTCTTCCCTCGGCCTCCCAAATAGCTGGGACTACAGGTGCCTGCCACAAAGCCCAGCTATTTTTTTGTTGCAGTTATCATTGTTTAGTTGGCCCAAGCCCAGGTCAAACCTGCCAGCCTTGGTGTATGTGGCCAGCCCCCTAACCACTGAGCTACAGGCACTGAGCCTCTTTGTCCCATTCTAATAAAACAAGTTTGCCAGGGCAAATGTAAAATTTAAACTATTAGCAGGAAAGGTATATCCTGTAGGGTCAAGGTCCTCCTGAATATTGAGGAAGTTGGTTACTTTCTTCACCCTCTGACTATGACTATAGGAATTATTTCTATTGTGAGTGAGGTTCCAGGGCTCTCTGTCTTTAAAACAATTCAGTAGGCTGGGTGCAGTGGCTCACACCTATAATCCTAGCACTCTGGGAGGCTGAGGTGGGCAGATCACCTGAGCTCATGAGTTTGAGACCAGCCTCTAAAAATAGCTGGGTGTTGTGGCGGGCACCTATAATCCCAGCTACTTGGGAGGCTCAGGCAAAAGAATTGCTTGAGCCCAGGAGTCTGAGGTTGCTATTAGCTATGTGCTATGGCACTCTACTAGGGGCAATCAAGTGAGACTCTTTTTTTTTTTTTTTTTTTTTTGAGACAGGAGCCTCAAGCTGTCCCCCTCGGTAGAGTGCCGTGACATCTCAGCTCACAGCAACCTCCAACTCCTGGGCTCAAGCGAGTCTCCTGCCTCCGCCTCCCAAGTAGCTGGGACC
>CAUYTI010142668.1:0-23159 GCA_963575145.1 Galago senegalensis | reverse complement strand
GCTGGGACTACAGGCGCCCGCCACAATGCCTGGCCATTTTTTGGTTGCAGCCATCATTGTTGTTTGGCGGGCCCAGGCTGGGGATTCGAACCCACCACCTTAGGTGTATGTGGCTGGCGCCTTAGCCGCTTGAGCCACAGGCGCCGAGCTGATTTGTTTATTTTTTATGAGACTCATGTAAGGATAATACTCTCTTTATCTTGGGTGGTAGAAAGCTCTCAGCTGGGTTTGACGCCCACATGAAGTAGTTTCTTATAGTTTGATGCTTTGGTAAGATTTCTCTTTTGAGCATTGCTTAAGTCCAAGAATTGGAGGTTGCTGTGAGCTGTGACATCATGGCACTCTACCGAGGGCGACTCTGTCTCAAAAAAAAAAAAAAATTCTCTTTTGCATTTTTTAAGAACATATCCGTAGTTGAAGAGATGGTAATAATTATAGCAATATAATAGAAATGGGTTAATCCTAAGATGATCCTTTTATACGATCAATTGTATGGAGAAGAAACAGAGGCCTGGAATGGTTAAATAACTGCCTCAGGTTACAGAAGAAGCTACAATGTAGCAGGGCTGAGACAGACCAGGAGTGTGGCTCTGTAGTCCATAGAGAATTAGCTGCTGTAGAGTTTGATTGTTGGCCTAATGAGTTCATTTCTCAGCCAGTATTTAGGAGCACCTGCTTCATGCTAGGAAACCAGTCTGCATAAGGGTAGAGGATAAGCAAGAGAAACAGGGGCCTTGCCTTCATGGAGTTTCCAGCCAAGTAGAGGGCACACTAACACATACTCAAATAAATGAAAAACCAGATTTATAAAAACTGGTATTTGCGGGCAGTGCCTGTGGCTCAGTGAGCAGGGCGCTGGCCCCATATACCGAGGGTGGTAGATTCAAACCTGGCCCCCGCCAAACTGCAACAAGAAAATAGCTGGGTGTTGTAGCAGGCACCTGTAGTCCCAGCTACTCGGGAGGCTGAGGCAAAAGAATCACCTAAGCCCAAGAGCTGGAGGTTGCTGTGAGCTGTGACACCACAGCACTCTACAGAGGGTAACAAAGTGAGACTCTGTCTCTTAAAAACAACAACAAAAAAGGTATTTGCTATAAAGGAAAAGTATAGTAAGTATAACAGTTTTAAGAGGATCTCTGAATTAAATCAGGTACAGTAGGAAAATGTGGTTCTGGGCCAGGGCTGCTTAGCTGGGCACAGTCCTGACTCTTGAAGGCCCAGTGTTCCCCAGTCTGTACTGAGTAGTTCTGTGACAGTGTTGTTTGGCCCCTAACTGCTATGAACTCTGGACATACCAGCTTGGCTGGAAGGAGTGAGGGCATCCTAGTGAGCAGGTGTTCTCAGATTCCTCCACGGACCACCAGCTCTCAGTTTCTCTCCTGATGTAGGCACCTGTAGGGAGCTAGCCAGCCTGAAGAGGGAGAAATACAGTGTAGCTTGTAATTGGATTTGACGTATGCATTAAGCTGGCTAATTTGGCATTCCCATTAAGCATTTCCCTCATTCCTTTAACAACCAGTTGGTGAGTGCCCTGATTATGTATAATACATAAATTCCTTAAGTCCAAGTGTTTCAGTTCATGGCCCGGTTTGTACACATGGCTGTTACTAGTAATATTTTGCATGGTCAAACCAAGTTTATAGATTTTCCTTTCTTAATCTCTTGTCTCTTATCTGTAATCAAGACCAGTGGTTAAAGGCTACCATAGGACCCTCCAGCACTTGTGGTGTTCCCTCGTGCTTGCTGATTGTCCCTGTTTCACAGCACCTGTCTGGCCACTTGCTCTCCACCCCAGGCCCTGCTCGCCAGTCCTCCTGGAACCTCACCATGGCCAGGCTGAGATTCTGCTGTGTGAGCGCACTGCACGCAGCCTGTGTTAATCCTCCCTGCTTCTGTGCGTATTCTTACCTGTTTCTCCTGTCTTTTTCTTTCATATCAGACGCTGGTTTGCCAGAGGTTAAAAAGAAGAAAATTAGTGATTCTCTTTAGGTTTGAGTCGAGGCATGGGAGACGAACAGATCTGGTAATGTCACGTTCATGAGGAACGGCTGGCAGCTCTGCCGAGTCTCACTTTGCCACAAGATTTTGCATCAGTAGTAATTAAGTTCCGATTTAGGTGGCTAAGTTCAGTTTTGTATTTCAAATCCAGGTCGATTAAGCATTTTCCTTTTAATAAAGAAGTGTACTCTCTTTTGATTATTTTTCATCTGCCAAACTCACAGGGTAGGAGGAAAAAGATTCTATTTTCTTCCGTCCTCCAAGCCTTTAGATTGGTTCTTGATCTCGGTGCTGGGCCATTTAGGCAATAACATCCCATAAATTCAGATTTCCCCATAAATGAATGCTGTAGTCAATGCTCCTTTCTCTCTGAGCTTCCTTTAGCTCTTGTGACAAGAACAGCACCATCTTATAGATAGAAATTAAACCAGAAGAATGTTGGCCCAGATGGCGCCATATTACTTACTCTCTTGCTGAATTGCTGGAATTCCCTGGGGGCAGAAACCTGGACTGCGCTCACCTTTGGGAGTTGTACTTCCAGAATGTGCTCAGGCAAGAGGAATTTTTATTCTAATACTGAGCATAGTTTTATTTTAAATCTTCCCAGTGTAATTCTTCAAACTAATTTTGGGGGAGTAATGGCTCGGGAGTAGTATAAGAACATCTTATCTTAGATATTTTATTAATCATTCTAAAAGTCCACAAAGAAAACATTTTTCAATTGGAGAAAATGTTTTCATTCATTTATTTCTCCTCCTCTCAAGGGACTTTATATCTCTAATAGTACTTGAAGTTATAAAGCATTTTCACATACAGGGTCTCAGTTGATCTGTTAGTTGAGACTGTCATAGAGTAAGAGGGGGATTATGGGAAGCTTAAAAACAAGGTCAGATAACTGGTAAACAGCAGATCTGGAAATAAAACTCCTGGGCCAGTACCCAGTGCTTCGCTGATACGGGGACTCCTGTTGCTGTGTCCAGTGGTGACTGCTGACGCATGTCCCCTCTGCGCCACTTCTCTTCAGGTCAGAAAATACACAAAACAGAATAGCACCACTTCTTCACAGAGCCACAGAAATCTCCCCTGTTGACACTTCCAGGTTGTACAGAGGTATCTGGCTTAGCTGGAGAGTCCGTGCCCTGTATAGCTTGGCACTTCGCAATGCTTTGAGAATTTAGATTTTTCAAGAAGCTCTGCCTTTTGTTTACTTTTGAACATTCAGAAACACAGCTGAACACAGGAAATTCTTCAACATGGCTGCACCGTGATTTCAACACAATATACAAATATGCGCTGGCTTTTAGCCCAACAAGTTGGCAGCTGACTTCTTGGATGAGGGTTGATTTGTCAAGAGGAAGGTTTGGATTGAGATATTCTCTTGAAGGATGGAAGAAACTATGATAAGATATGCCTAGAGTTATGCAGTAGACAAACCCCGCAGTTTCCCCCTGGGATATCCAAATGACAGCTTTTAGGACTTTTGTACCTTTCTCCTACGAGGATAAGCTTCAGCCTCTAGCCAAGTTTTATTGTTGAAAAATTCAGGTGGGGTTGTGGGAGGAGGGCACCCCCCTTGGGGGTTTAATGGTGGTACTTTCCACAGCTCCATCCCCAAGGGGGTACGGATCCAATGAGTTGTAATTGTAATTTGAGAAGGTACAAACACGAGCCTGTTCTGTACACCCCAGACGTGCTCTTGGGCTTAGGGCCTTCCAGGTGTTTTTTTCTTGGAGCTTTATTTTTTTCATCATATCCTGGTGTTTGTAGCATTCTCCCTCCTCAGGGTCAATTAAAGCCAGACTGTACTGTTGGCTGGGAAATCATCCTGGGTGCCCTCTCTCTTACAGATCCTTGCCTCTTATGGGGGTAGCAGGGATTTTTCAGCTGCAGGGTAGAATAGATCCTGGAGTGCTCAGTCCTGCAATCTGTGGGAGTTTGTCCCTCTCTGCAGCTGACAGCATTGCAGAATTCCCTGTGGGGCAATAACAGAAGCCCTCACGAGCCAATGGTGTTGTTGGAAGAAAATCTCCCTACTGCGGTGTCTTGGTCCCAGGCTATAATGTTACCCCCTAATTCCCTCTGCATCTTTACCATTTTTATTACAGCTGAACACACGCTCCTCATTAGTACCCTGGGTGATACGGGGAATCAGGGCTCTGGAAATTATGTGCAATAGGTACCAGATGTTTGTGTCAACTTGGTATGCCTTGGTATTTAGAATGCTTGAGGATCATGCTGATTCAATGTGAAAATTACTTATTATCCCCTCCCCACCTCACCCCTTCCGCCAGCATTTTATTCCATGTTGCATGAGGTGTGATATTAATAATTTCTTGTGGGATAGGTTAGATGTAAAGTGCGCATAGCAAATGCATCTGTTCCCAAATGCTTTGTCTGCATTCTGTCAAGTCTTGGTGCTGGCCTGTAGCCAGTGGGGACGTGGGGGTTCCGTAGCTGAGATTGCAGTGCTGTTCTGTAGTCAGAGGACATAATGAAAGGGTAAGTCCATTTGCATTTTTTTTCTTTAAGTGGAACTGGGAATTTAGACATCGATGTGATGGCCAGATCTTAGGAATGTTTCTCATCCTGTCCGCATAAGCAAGTGTTAGCAAAAAGACGAAGAAGGTATTTGGTGGACTGAGAAAGGAGCTTGTGCTTTCCCAAGAAGCTCATGGAGTCTTTTAAGTCAACCGAAAGTTGCCAAGGGTGAACTGAGAAGTTTTGTTTATTTGATATTTGTTTGTTTGGGTTTTTTTGAGGCAGAATCTCACTATGTCACCCTTGGATAGAGTGCCGTGGCATCACAGCTCATAGCAACCTCAAACTCTTGGGCTCAAGCAATTCTCTTGCCTCAGCCTCCCAAGTAGCTGGAGCCCGCTACAACGCCTGGCTTTTTTGGGGTTGGTGGTGGTTGCAGATGTCCTTGTTGTTTAGCAGGCCCAGGCTGGGCTCAAACCCACCACCTTCAGTATATGTGGCTGGCGCCCTCCTCACTGAGCAAATATTTATAGACACAAATTAATGTTTATATTTGGCCTGGATGTCTGTTTACCCAGTCTGGAGATGAAGGACTGGGAAGTACAAGGTGAAAACGAGTGGTGCTCTGTCCTAGAAAGAGCCTGGCCCTGGTGTCTGAGAGACCTGGGTTCAAATCCCCTGCTGCCACTTAACTGGTTGTGTGTGACTGTTGGCATGTTGCTTAACTGCTCTGAGCCCCAGTTTCTACCCTCCTAAAATGGGGGTTTTAGCACTGCCTTCACAGTGGTGTATAAGAATTAGAAACAGAACGTAGGATATGTGGGGCCCAGAGTAGATGTGAGATGAGGGTGTACAGGCAGAGTTGACCCCTGGCTTATCCCAGAAGGTGGAAGTGTAGGGCACCTCTGTTTGACCCATTGTGGCCTCGGGGGCCCAGCTGCTGCACACCTGAGTGCTGGGAGCACTGCTTGGTCAGCATGTCCCTGGTCTGGGCCACCTGAGGAGTTTCTGACCACAGGGTTTACTTGGATCTGCGCTGTCATCAGGTCAGTAGAATTAGCATCTTGTGGATGAGTAGAGGCCATGTCTCTGTCCTGGTGCTGAGGAGTGTATGCCAAACTGGGAACAGAGCCCGACTACAGGTCAGGAGGGAGGGGGACAGTTCAAACAAAACACAATACCCAGTAAGATTTTGAGGAGATCAGGTTGTCAGTGGAGAAGGGAAAACTCAGCTAGGGTGGTGCCTGTGGTTCAAGGAGTAGGGCACTGGCCCCATATGCCAGAAGTGGCGAGTTCAAATCCAGCCCCAGCCAAAAAAAAAAAACAAAAAACCCCCCAAAAAACTCAGCTAATGCTTTGAGAGCAAGGAGAAGTTAGATTTCCTTGGGAATTACTCCCCAAACCTCCTGGACAGGGAATATACTAGGTACCCAGAATGAACAGAAATACCTGGATTGTGAGGCACCAGTGAGGAAGATCTCTGGAGGGGAATCTGTCTATGTGTTACTGCCAGGAAGCGCTTGTCTGAAGTACGCACCTAGATCACAACAGTTAATGTAGAGTGTGAATAATAATCTCTGTTCTACCCACTTTAGAGAGTTTCTAGAAGCGTCAGAGAAAGTTTCCATAATATGCCTTTTAAGTATAACGTGCAGTGCAGAGTTAGCAGGCATGCGTGCTTGTGCCTGGCTGATCCCTACTGTGGACAAGTAGCTTTTGCCATGCTAATTAGGATGGTCACTAGAATGCATCTCTCACTCATCTCTCACTCATCTCTTGACTGTGGGGAAGAGATGGGCTGTGGGCCTCTAACCGGGGCTGCAATAGCAACTCCCAGGCTTCTGAGGCTGCCAGAGAGCGCCTATGACAGCCTCCAGAGCTCATGGGTCATCACAAAAGTGAGCAGATGAGTCAGACGGGGTTTCAGAGCATGTTTTCCTGATTCCTGAGACTTTGTGGCCCAGAGGTGCTGCACTCCAGCGCCATGGTAGTCAAGTGAGAATCTAAGCTCATGCACATGGGGTGGAGCCTGTGGGTGGAGGGGGTCACACTATTCACAGGTGGAAACTTTTCTAAGTGAGCTGGGTCTGGCATTGTGTGAGCAGAATACACAAGGAACCGCGAGGAGGCCAAGAGGGAAGGATGGGAGACAAGTTCGGGGCAGGCTGTGGTTGAAGGAGAGGCAGGAAGGCTTAAGTCTGATGCCGAAGGTGGCAGGATGAGGTTGGGGTGTGGTATGACAGGGAGAGACAGAGGATGGTTGTGCCACCTGGAGAGAAGGGCCTTGCCAGGAGAGTGATTGGGAGGAGAGGACAAACACAAGTGTGTGTTTCTGCCTCTGTGACAGTTGAAGGTGGGGGAGCCCCAGCTGGGACTTGATTCTTAGCAACCAAAACGCCACATCATTCATTTCATGGTAAATTTCCCCCTCTTTGTACAGATTAAAGCTTTGACTTTAGCTAAAGCGTGAAAGGAAGAACTTTAGGATAGATAGTCTCTTGTAGTTATGAAATTCATTGAGCACGGATCACCTCATAGTTCTTTCCCCCTCCCCTTAGTAGTTACTGAGTGCCCAGTGTGTGCCAGGTACTGTGCTAAGTTGTACAACACTAAGTGGAATGGTTGGGTTCTATTCTTTTGTGGTGTTTGCAGTCTTTGGGAGTATGGAGACTTTACAGCTAAGAATTGCAAAAATAATTAGATCTAGTCATAGGCAGTGCTGTGAAGAGAAACAGGGAGTACCATGAGAACACTTTATCTAACAGAGCAAGGGAGGACAGGGACGCTTCCTTGGGAGATCAGAAGCGTCCTACTCAGGAGGAGTAGGAGTTCGTCTCATTGAGGTACAGGGGAGGACCAGAAATGGTAGGGGAAACGTTCCTGGAGGGACCTGTTATGTGGAGGCTCCTGTGGGAAGAGGTTGGCGCTTTCGATAGAATAAAAGCGGGCAAGTCGGTTCGGCGCCTATAGCTCAACCAGCTAAGGCGCCAGCCACGTACACCTAAGGTGGTGGGTTTGAATCCCCAGCCCAGACCCGCCAAACAACAATGACCGCTGCAACCAAAAAATAGCTGGGCGTTGTGGCGGGCGCCTGTGGCCCCAGCTACTTGGGAGGCGGAGGCAAGAAACTCGCTTGAGCCCAGGAGTTGGAGGTTGCTGTGAGCTGTAATGCCACGGCACTCTACCCAGGGGGACAGGTAGGCTCTGTCTCAAAAAAAAAAAGAATTTTTCATTAGGAAATAAAAATTTGACTACTATGGAGAAGACCTAAATATTTAAGCAAGCACTCTGACATCAACACATTGTGTGACCTTGGAGCAGGTGCCTGACCTCTTATGAGTCTCAGTTTCCTTGTCTGTAAAATGAAGCGGGGGTGGGGGGGTGGGTGTGGTGGTGAATACCAACAGCCCCATCTAGCATTGAAATTATATTACTCACATTGGAGGAGGAGAAATTTGAAGGAGCAAAAACTACCCTTTACACTTCCTTAGACAGCTGCCAAGAGGCCACAACATAGTTATCTAACTCCCTGGCAGCTTTCTCTTTTCATGCATTATGACCATGACTTCTCTCTAGAGACACAGCAATCATTCAGAAAACATTTACATTTAAAAGCTGGAGACTTTGCAATGGACTTGAGTCCACCATTCCTCCAATGTGTGTCAGAGAAAAATAAGGTGGGAAATCATTTCTCTCCATCACCCTAATCCTGCTCACTATCTGCAAGCAAGCACATGAAAAATCCCAAGAAAGGACCATCTAGCTGTGACCAGTCCATCTTCAGAACCATAATAATAAAGTAATATTGTTTTAAGCCAAAAAAAATTGCTGTACTTTTTTTTTTGAGACAGAGTCTCATTCTGTCACCCTTGGTAGAGTGCCGTGGTGTCATAGCTTGCAGAAGCCTCAAACTCTTGAGCTCAAATGATCCTCTTGCAACCTCCCAAGTAGCTGAGACTATCGGCATCTGCCACAATGCCCAGCTAGTTCTTCTATTTTTAGTAGAGATGGGGTGTTACTCTTGCTCAGGCTGGTCTCAAACCCCTGAGCTCCAGCAATCCACACACTTTAGCTTCCCAGGGTGCTAGCATTACAGGTGTGAGCCACCATGCCTGGCCTAAGATTGTTGTACTTTTAAAAGATATAAAATATTGTCACTAATTTCTGGGTGGTAAATTATGACTGATTTTTATTCTCTTTTTGAGGCTTTTCTGTATTTTCTACATTTTCCTACAATTAAAAAAACCACTTTTATTGAAAATTTTGATTTTTGAAGAATTATTTAGTCTTACAAGGTTTTTTTTTTTTTTTGAGACAAGAGTTTCACTCTGTCACCCTTGGTAGAATGCCCTAATGTCATAGCTCACAGTAGCCTCAAACTCTTAGGCTCAAGTGATCCCCTTGCCTCAGCCTCCCAAGTAGCTGAGATTACAGGCATCCACCACAATACCTGACTAGTCCTCCTATTTTCCGTAGAGACGGGGCCTCACTCTTGCTCAGGCTGGTCTTGAACTCCTAAGCTCAAGCAATACACTTGCCTCGGCCTCCCAGAATGCTAGGATTACAGGCGTGAGCCACCCCACCCAGCCTATTCTTGCAAGTTTTATCAGATCTCTCAAGTCTACTCTAAAATCATCTGGGGAAGGTAGGGGTGGGAGGAATCAGGCCACATGGGCATGTCTACACACAGTGGTTGATTACTCAAGTGGCTGATTGCTGTATCAGAATCAGAACATTATTATTATTATCAGAATCTATGGCTCATAGTCCTATGTGGCAATAAAAACATGCATTTTATCTAAATAACATTTTTTCCCAGCATCTTGGCCCTTGAGAATCATGGTTAAAATTCCTTTACAATTTAAAGTAAATGAAATGAAACATGAGGTCCTTTTTCTGCCCACACACACAAAAATGCTTTCCTGACAAAGTATGATTGTGATTGGGCTGTTTTTAAAATTTTTTTTCCTCTTCTTATGCTCTAAAACAAAACACATCAAAAGTTAAAATAAATATTTAGCTGCCAAAATAAAACACCCCCATATGGAAAACCCAAGAATGAATGTGATGCTGTTTATTATAAAAACAACTTCCATAGCAAGCACAATGTTTAAATTTTGTAAAAAGAAGACAAAACTAAATGCTGTCGTTACTAAGTTTTATAAAACAATCCTAAGAAAAGTAGAAGGTGAGCTGCTGAAAGGATATAAATACAATTAGGAAACTTCTACATTCATGATTATCAATGTACTGTTTGAAAAATTCAGGTATGATAGAAACATTAGATGAAATGACAATCACAGCATCGATTTGGGTAGATTTGTAGAACAAA
Source organism: Galago senegalensis (assembly GCA_963575145.1). Lineage (NCBI taxonomy): Eukaryota > Metazoa > Chordata > Mammalia > Primates > Galagidae > Galago > Galago senegalensis. The sequence goes on along the minus strand of CAUYTI010142668.1, from coordinate 13,351 downwards.
TTCCATGCTAAATTCAGTTCTTATTAGAGGAGGGTACAGAAATTCACCTGTCCATTATTTACCTGAATATAATCCATCATCTACATGTTCCCTCTGAAATTACTTTGACCCAGGACCAGTTACTCTCCTCTCTCCAATAGTCTCCATCTGAGTAACCAGTAAGAACAGTGGCTTAGTTATGGAACATCAATTCAAATCGCAACTCTGCCACTTATTAGTTGTACAATCTTAAGACAAATTATTTAACTAAACTCTCTCAATCTCATCTGTAAAATGTGCATCATAACTACTCTGCCAAGTTGCTACAAGGATCAAATTAGATAATAGGTAATAAATTCAACTAGTGTACTTCCTGGAACCATAGTAGGTGTTCAATAATATTGGTTCCCTTTCACCCCCACTTCTCGACACTTACTCCAAGTATGATGAAATTTAACATTCATGGTTTTAATTACTCTCAAGCAAGCTCAATGGTACACAGGATGTGCAGTCAATTTCATTTTGTTAAATAAGATTTTGAATGGTGCATGCTGTGAGGGAGACAGTATGAAGTTGTGGTCAGAACCAGGAATTCCAGAGAGTAAGAGGCTCTTAATTTTGGTTTCTGCTTCCAACCTTAACCATAGGTTAAGACCTAGGCTCGGGCAACTCACTTTACCTCTCTGAGCCAGGTTCCTTATTTATAAAATGAAGAGAATATATAATGCACATTAAGTGCTTGGCACAGAGTGCCACTTTTAAGACTAACAAAGTGAGCTCAGCCAACTACTCAGTCACATGAAGACATTGTCATTGTTTTCTACTCTCCTGGAGTTGTTTTACTACATTTTGTAAAGGAAATTACATCAACTTCAGCATTCTTGACATTTCAGGCTGGATAATTCTTGGTCAAGAGGTGTTGCCCTGTGCCTTGTAGGATGTTTAAGAAACCATCTGTGGCCTCTACCAAGTAGATGCTAGTGGAGTACATCTGGCAAAAATGTCTCCTGGACATTGCTGAATAACCCCTGGGGGGCAAATGTGCCTTGGTTAAAACCCACTGCTCTAGCACTATTTGCAAACACAGGAATCTTCCAAGATCTCAGGAAGCAACCCTGCAAAAAGTCAAATGTTTACTGAAGCTACTATTTAGTACTACCTACTCTTCTGTATTCCATCACCTGTTATTATTTATAATTCAAAGCTAACCACAGAAAAATAATTTGGGGGGCCCAATTCGTTGTCAGGGACACTCTTGAGTCACAGGAAGGGATCTTGGGCTCTTTCCTACTTCAGACACTGATGCCAACCTGAATTTAAACAGCAAGAAATCTCCTATGTTTCCTTTACTTAAAACATGTTTGTTTTTTTTTTTTGAGACAGAGTCTTACTTTGTCACCCTCGTACAGTGCCATGGTGTCACAGCTCACAGCAACCTCAAACTCTCGGGCTTAAGCGATTCTCTTGACCTCAGCCTCCCAAGTAGCTGGGACTACAGGGACCCGCCACAACGCCTGGCTATTTTTTGTTGTAGTTATCATTATTGTTGTTCAGCAAGCCCAGGCTGGGTTTGAATCTGCCAGCCCTGGGTGTATGTGGCTGGTGCCCTAACCACTGAGTTACGGGTGCTGAGCCAAAAACTTGTTGCTTTTTAAAAAGAAAAAGACACAAACCCTGAAATGATTTATAACCTAAAGTGGAAAAAAGAAAGTGTGTCATAGTTCGGAAGGGGAGGTAGATTTTATGCAGTGAATAAATCACTGGAAAGAACTGACTCCACTGTTTGCCTGGCTGAAGCATGTTTACTCCGTATTAAGTTACCATGTTAACAAAAGACTCCAAACAACTCTTTATATTCACAAGATTGTGAATTCCACTTTAATAACAGCACCAGAAGGGCAGAAGCCATTTCTTATCCTCTATCTATTCCCACATTTAGCACAGAACCTCCCACAGAGGCGTAACTCAGTAAATGTTTGTTGAATAAATGAATGGCCATATATTTTGCTTAATTAAGTATTACACTGACAAAAAAAGAGAACCTTTTTTTGCTCTTCTTGTCCACCAGATGCTAAAAGATCTTTTAAGAAAAAATGAGTCTACTCTCTTTTACAACAAATCCAAACAACTGGATAGTTCAATTAACCCCCCCCAAAAATTGGTAGGCAAAAGTTGGGGAAGGCAGCCAAATAGATAAGGCCTAAAGTTCAAGCAAGCAGGAACATTTGTCCAATTCCCACAAGGTTATAAAAGCCAATGTTGCTGGCACCACTGGGGGAAAAGGGAGGGGTGTGGTGAAGAGGGGAACCATGAGGTGGAGAGTAGGCAAACAGGGTTTAGTCTCAGGAGATTAGCTTCCACTCCTTTAACAAACTTTTTTTTTTTAATGTACAAACTTTAGAGGTGAGGGTCAATTTCTTCAACAAAAGCTTCATTTACAAATTACTTATTGGATGAATATTAGCAAAATCTTTAAGAATACTTATAAAGAGAATTTGACCATACTTTTGTTAATCTCTGAAAGGTCTTTGTCTTTTCTCACTCCAGTCTCAGAAGATGAACAACAGGTTTTCAAAAAGCCAAGTAAAGGATATTCCATTTACTCCTTTTGTCTAGAGAGAAACTTAAGGTCTACTTCTCATGAACATGCTTCTCTCTGTAAAAGATTTTACCACTTTCAACATTCTATTCCTGGGAGTCAAAAATCAAGTTTAAGTTGTATTTGTAAAAATATGCTATTTGGAGGATTGTTATCTGGGTACAGAAGGCAATTCATATTAACATTATAAGTACTACTACATACAACAGTGTAATAAATACATTTTTGTCCATATTTGAGACCAAAAATCTAGTTCCACTTAAACATTTCCAGTAAACAAATAATTACCTTATTTAAATGGCCCATTAGTTTAAAACACAGTAAATTAGCTCCAGTGGTATTATACAAGAGGAATTTTACCAATTTAAATGTTACACAATATAAGTTTCACTCAAAAATTTAGTTTTGGTTGAAAGGTTAGTTTCCTTCTCCAAAAATTAAATACAGTAATGGTAGCCTAGAATTTCAAAAGCCACACATGGTTACAGAATCTATATGGTAGTCTCTTTGACTACGTATTTATTATAAGGTGGTTTGCACAAATCATGGTCAAACTATCTGACCAATTTCCTGTTGCATAAAGATTATATTTGCCTTTAAAAATGTTAAATAAGCATTTTTAAAGGATGAAGGTAAAGACAAGATTGGAACCTTATGTAACCAAAATGGGAAAGCATGATAGTCTCACCACATTAAAGGCCAATGCCTTTTTAATATGTATTCGCCTTAAGCAAATAGGAGCATGAGTTTCCACAGGCAAAGCTACCATCCCAGAAGCCCTTGCTTCTTCAGTGTAGGAATGAGGAGGGCCCATTCCTGGAGATGAACTGGGGCAGCAAAGGCTTTACAAAATTCCAGGAGCCAACAGTTTAAACTTGTGCTATTCTGCAAATGTTCGTGTTGCGAAGAAACAATATTTATATTAAAACTGTCTTAGTCAAGATGACTGAAAAAAAATTCCTGCTGTTCTATAAGCTTGCCGTAAATGTGATAACCCAGAGAAGAATTATAAGCAATGATGGCTCCAATTAGGAAAGCTGGATCTATTTCAAATTCAAATCAAAGTGGGGGGCTTTGGTAATACCAATGGAATAATCTACCTGAATACAGAGGACTTCCAGCAAGGACATATGTTTATTCTATGATTTCTACTCTCCTGAAAGCCAAGCAAAATGCTACTATCTCTTGCCCTTCAGGAAATCCAAAAATCAAACTCGGAATCCCATAAACCTTGTTCTCATCTTTTCCAAGGGGTCTCCCTAATACAGGGTTTTTATTGTCAAAAGCAATCAGAACAAACCTAAGGATTCCTTGCTGATTTTCAAACCTTTACCTGGTCCTAGACGACTAAGACGCCCAAAGGAAGGGAAGAGAAAGAGAAACTTCGAAAGCAGAAACCTCTCTCCCAGTCTAGAACAGATGGCACCTTGTAAGGATTTCACGCTTTCGGAGACGGAAAGGTCACACCCTGCAGTTCTGAAGACCCACCTTTAAAGGTTCAGCGCCCCCCCCCGCCTCAAGGAGTAGGGCGCCGGCCCCACCCATATACCAGAGGTGGTGGGTTCAAACCCGACCCCGGCCAAAAACTGCAAAAAAAAAAAAAGGTTCAGCCTCCCGTGATGAAGCCCTCCTCAGGCGTCTCTAGCTTCCAGCTAGAACCGAAATCCCCCTCTCTCCCCACCTCCATTCGCCAACCCCCCGCCATCCCCGCCAAAGAGAGGAACCACAGCGGGCCCTCCCCCCTCCTCATTCTCTCTGCAACCCACCCCCACCGATCCAATCTCCCCACCACCACCACGCACATCCCCGCTGAGGAAACTCGGAAGAGCCCCTACACCTTTCATCCCTACCCCGCCATCCTGGATAAGCGAACCAAGGTAGGTCTCCCACCTTTCCGCCCTCCTCAATCCCCTCCATCCCCGATGGGAAAGTCCAGGGAGCCAACCCCCCTTCACTCGCTCCCTCAGCCCCCGCCGGCTATCCTAGCAGAAAAAAACGAAGAGGTGTCGCCACCACGCCCCACCCCCCACTGCCCGCCATTCCCTCAGAGGAAAACCTAGAGCCCCCTCCCTCCCTCCCCCACTCTCCCTCATCCCCTCAGAGGGAAGCACCGAGAGCCCCCAATTCACTCCCACCCCTCTCCTCTACCCCACTCCCTCCTCTTCCCGACCACGGCGAAAGCCCCGAGGAGGGAGGCCGAGGAACGCACCAGAGGGGACCTCACGCTCGCTGGTCCCGCAGCCCGGAGCGCCCCTAGCTCTGTGAGGCCGGGCAGCCTGAACCGCAAGGGCCAGCCGGAGCGGTGGCAGCGATGGGGCAGGAGGGCAGCCGCTCCCCTGGGACGCGAGCTAGGCGGGCGGGAGGCACACACGCACGCACACGCGGAAAGAAAAGCGGGCTTACTGCCTGGGGATGCTCGCCCGCGCAGCTGTCTCGGCGGCGGCGGCGGCCGCTGCCTGCACTGAGGCCGAAGCGCGCGGCGGCGGCGGCTGCGGACTGAGTCCCCGGCGCCTAGCGGTGGATGTAGGGCGCGGGAGGGGTGCGAGGGGAGGTGCGCAGGGGGGAGGGAGGGGAGGCGAGGGAGCGCGCGCGGGGGCGGGGCAGGCGCGGCCGGCCCGGGGCGGGGCGCGCGCCAAGTCGGGGCTGGGATCTGCCCCGAGGCGCGGGATCTGCGTGCGGGGCGCGCGCGGGGACGGGGAGGGGTCGGCTAGCCGCGTGCCCACGTGCCCCCGCGGCGGGAGAGGCCCGGCTGCCCGCTCTAGGCTAGCGCAGAGGAGGTGGCGGGCGATTTCCCTGAGGACCGGCTCTGATCTGAAGGCCGAGAGGAGAGCGGGTGAGGGGGTTCCTGGCCCCCTCCCTCGCGCTGCAGCCCTTCCTGGCGGGCGGGGAGTCACGAGTCACTGCAGGCAGCCGCGGCCGAGGCTGGGGAGGTGGGAGCAACAAAGACAGTGGAGCGAAGGTGGCGTCTTGCCTCACTGGGGGCCTCGCTAACCTGTGCGTTCCCAGCACAGCGGCTTGGATCCCGAACGCACCTGCTTTGGGCCTCAAACTGCAGAACCTAGTGGTTCCCAGCACAGTTGAAAGACCCACCGACGACCCCTCAGCTTAGTAACAAGCCCGAGGGAACTAAAGGAGCCCCATCCATAATCGCAGTGCCAGCAGCCAGAGGGCTTTACATCACTCAGCGCTCATGGCAAAGCTGCGAGTGGCGACTCATTTATTCCCTCAACATTTAGTTTACTGAGCTCTTGCCATGTGCCAGGCGTTGGGGGTACAGCGCAGGTATATTTTCATCCTTTAAAAATGCTTATTTAACATTTTTTAAGCCCCCTGCGCTGGGCGCTTCAATCTAGTGGAGGAGACACACAATAAAGTGAAAAAGTCAAATTTGGATAAAGCCCGTGCAGGAAAAAAAGAGGAGTGAAAATAGTGTGATTAGGAAAGAAGGAGGTGGCGTTTAGGCTCAGCTTTGAAAGATATAAAAGAAACAACCATGTAAAGATCCAAGGAAAAGCTTTCCAGAAAGAGGGAGCAGATCTTAATGCCTTGGAAGTAGGAGGTGGTGATTGTGATGGGCGCCGGGAGAGCTGGGGGAAATAGAAAAATGTAAGGCTGAACAGGTTGGGAACTACCAGATGGTGGACTGCATCCTAGTCCATGGGCAGGCCATTTTACTGCAAAATCAACGGGGAGGTCATTGAGTGACTGGCTTAACCCCAGGGCATGATGTGGTCTGGCTTACGTTTCTTCCCACTTCTTTCCTTGGGGATGATTGTCGATTCACAGGCATTTGTAAGAAACAATACAGAGAGATCCCATGTACTCCTTAACCAATTTCTCCCAGTACCAAACTACATTAGAAGATAACCAGGATATTAACATTAGTACAATCTACCCATCTTACTTGCATTTCCCCAGTTTTACTCGTGTTCATTTGTGTGTGTGTGCGTATTTAATCTATCCATTTTATGTTCTATACAATTTTATTACATGTGTAGGCTCCTGTTTCTAGCACTACAGTCAATATACAAAACAGTTTCATCATTGCAGGGATCTCGCCTATTGCCCAACACAATTCCCAGAATGCACATCTTCCTCTTTGGCCAACTTTCCTCACTCAGACCCTGTGGGCTGTCAGCCTGGAGTCTAGAAGGATCTTGAAACACACCCTGTGCATTCCCCTTTTGAACCCTTCTTCTGCCTAGAAAACAGTTGGAATGACTTCCTGGACATCTCAACATCTTGCATATAGCTTAACCTCAGTAGGTCCAAAGCTGAACTCTCCCTGCTCCAACCCACCCTGACCCTGACATATTTCTCTACCTGTATTACCTGTCTCCATTAATGGCATACAGGCTGCTCAGACACTCAAAGCAGAAGCTTCCATTGCCTTTGATCCCTTTTTCTTCATATCCAAGAGATCATCAAAGTCCTATAAATTCCCATTCTGAAATAGTGAAACCTCACTTTCTCTTCCAAGTCGTCCCTAACCAAACTCAGGTGGAATCTATTGCCCCTGTGGCTCTGGTTCATGCTATTAGCACAACAGGCAATCATGACATACCTGGCGATTTCATGTGTCTGTTCTCCCCCCCCACCCCCCCGCCTTATCATAGGCTCCTTGAGGGCAGATAATGAGTCTTCTCTGTTTATATCCCCTGATTTTTGGTAAGTATTAATTTAATATCTACCATTAGTATTGTATGGTAGATATTAAATTAATAGCTCTTTACTGGTAGATATTAAATAAACAGTTCTTTAAATAATTTTCATTGTGGTAAAATATAAACAATCATAATAGAGAAAATAGTATAATGAACTTCCAGGTACTCAACACCCAGCTTCAACAATTATCAATACATAATCTATTTTACTTTATTTATATTAATAATTCCCCTGCCCTTTCCCTCCAACACACACATACTGGACTATTTTAAATCAAATGCAAGACATTGTATCATCCCATCATGAAATATTTCAGTATATATTGCTACAAGATAGAGATTCTCTTCTTTTTATACCACCAGTGCAATATCACTATCACACCTATGAGCACTTAGCTAAAATTCCTTAATGCCAACAAATACCCAGTCAGGATTCAGAATTCCCTAGACGTCTCCCAAACATATTTTTTACAGTTTATTTATTCCAACGAGGATTTTTGGTGTGATGTGTAAAACATAACATGAAATTCACATTTCTATCTCCATGAATAGTTGTTGGAACACAAACGTTCATTTGTTTGCATGTTATTTGTGGCTGCTTCTGAAATAAAACAGTAGAATAGAGTAGTTCTGACAAAGAACATATGGCCCACAAAACCTAAAATAGAGTATAACCTCTGTAAGTTGACCACCCAAGAGATTGTAACAAACTGGCCAACATACAGAGGTGATCAACATAAGGAACTAGGTCTACTGTATTGACACGTACGTGTGGTGCGTGGCCAGTCTATGAAAATTAGGTTAACTTAAGGAGGTGGTCAACTATGGAGGCTCTACTTTATTTATTATCTGGCATTTTACAGAGAAAGTTTGTTGATCCCTGGTATAAACTATTTCTATATTGGTAACCTAATCATCTGCTTAATGATCAACATTTTTCCATGGCAATAAATACCTCTTTTTTTTAGCCAGGTGCGGGTGGTTCATGCCTGTAATCCTAGCACTTTTGGAGGCTAAGGCAGGTGGATTGCTTGAGCTCAGGAGTTTAAGACTAGCCTGAGCAAGAGTGAGACCCCATTTCTCCTAAAAATAGAAAAACTAGCTGGGTGTTGTGGCCTATGGAGCCTGTAATCCCAGCTACTTGGGATGCTGAGGCAAGAGGATTGCTTGAGTTTGAGGTTGCTGTGGGCTATGACACCACTGCACTCTATCAAAGGTAATGGAGTGAGACTCTGTCTAAGAAGAAAAAATCTAAATTTTTTTGCTTTTATTAATCAACACATAAAAAGTATACATCTTTATGGAATACAGAGTGATTGATGTTTTGATACCTATATATAATGTGTAAGGATCAAATCAGAGCAATTTGCATATCCATCACCTCAAACATTTATCACTTATTTCTTTGCATTGGAAAGATTCAGGACCTGTTCTTCTAGCTATTTGAAAATACACAACAAATTGTCATTAACTATAGTCGCCCTTCAGTGCTATAGGACCCTAGAACTTATTTCTTCTATCTAGTGCCAATGTCCTATCCATTAACCATCACTATTCGACCCTCTCCCTTTCCCAGCCTCTAGTAACCAGTATTCTAACTCTTCTAGTTCCATGAAATCAACTTTTTTACCTTCTACATTTGAGTGAGTACATGGAGTATTTCTTTTTCTCCACCTCATTTATTTCGCTTAACGTAATGTCCTCCAAGCTCATACATCTTGCCTCAAATGACAGCATTTCCTTGCTTTTTATGGCTGAAAAGGCAGGAGCTTTAAAGTCTTGCAGACATGGGTTCAAGTCCGGCTTTGGCCTCCCACTTGTTCTGTGGCCCTGGGCAAGTTATAAACACAGGTGTCTTCAAACTTTTTTGCTCGGCTCAGCGCCTGTGGCTCAAGTGGCTAAGGCGCCAGCCACATACACCTAAGGTGGTGGGTTCAAATCCAGCCCAGGCCTGCCAAAACAACAATGACGCTGCAACCAAAAAAAAAAAATAGCTGGGCGTTGTGGCAGGCACCTATGGTCCCAGCTACTTGGGAGGCTGAGGCAGGAGACTCACTTGAGCCCAGGAGTTGGAGGTTGCTGTGAGCCGTGATGCCATGGCACTCTACCCAGGGGGGTAGCTTGAGGCTCTGTCTCAAAAAAAACAAAACAAAAACTTTTTTGCTCACATGTTCCCCAAAGTAATTTTGAAAATCTGTGTTCCCTCTCACATAAGTTAATATCTAAACTTTTTAATCTCATGTTTAAATCATTACAAAAGGAAATGTTTTTGGTACATGTATATAGTATATACTGACATTCTAAAATGATTACCTCACTTTTTTGAGTCCATCCAATTGAATCAACCATTTATTTAAATAGTATGCATGACTAACTTCATTAATAGTTGAAAATGGTATATCCTTTTTTTCTCCTTAAAGTCATACCTCCATTCCACTTCTCCCACAGAATTTTGTCCTGATGTAAAAATATTTTACATGTAAAAGTCTAAGTCTGGCTTTGATCATTCTATATACTGCTCTGCGATGAAAATATGTGTATATAAGTAAAGTCTAGCAAGGGGGAGGGAAGAGGAGAGAGAGGGGAGAAGGGAGGGCAATTGGTGAGATCTCACCTAATGTGAGCAATGTGAGGGTGTTCAGCACATCCCCTGGGTGAAGGGCTCAAGTATAATTTGCTCTTTACTTTAGAAATGTAAACCATGTAACCTAAACATTCGTACCCTCATAATTAATCTGAAATTTTTTTAAAAAAGTAAATATGTGTGTAAGGCCAGCAGCGGTGGCTCATGCTTATAATCCTAGCACTCTGGGAGGCTGAGGCAGGAGGATTGCTTGAGCTCAGAAGTCTGAGATCAGCCTGAGCAAGAGTGAGATCCTGGTCTCTCTTAGCTAGGCACTGTGGCAGGTGCCTGGGCATCATGGTGCATACCTGTAGTCCCAGCTACTCAGGAGGTCAAGGCAAGAGGATCACTTGAACTCAGGAGTTTGAGGTTGCTGTGAGCTCAGCTAAGGCCATGGCACTCTAGCCTGGAGCAACAGAGTGAGACTCGGTCTCTAAAAACAAATGTGTCTAAATTTTTTTTTGATACTCTCACCATAATGTTTTATGAGTTAGAAAAAAGTTTTCTGTATCTTAAGTGTAAAATTGACCGAAATAACTTAAATATTTTATAAAATATGAAGAATTTAAATGTGCAGTGTAAGAATTTTCTGGAAATGTATTTAATTTCCAAAAAGAAATGAATGGAGCCAAAAGAGAGACAGATGAAGTCTTTTTCCATTAGTTCATGCATTTGTGGATAAATATTGGTTATTGCTAGAATAAGACAATTCGGTAACAATTTTGATTCTTAAAAAAAATGTAAATGCTAAGAAGTTTCGTTCACACAAATAAGTAGAAGGAAATGAAAGAGAATGCTGAGAGTTTTTCTCACAGCAGTGTCTCACAATCCTTTGTACTTCTTAGTTCAAAAATCCCATCCTATCACGATCTATCATCAAAAATTAATTTTGATGATTTATTAGCTGACAATTCCATTAGATCTTTCAGCAATTTTGTTGAAGGCAAAGAATTGGAAACCACCTGTGTTGCAAAAGGTCCTGTTATGCAGTGATTAGGGTCATTCATTTTTCCACACCAACACCCTCATTCTGGTTTATCCCTTTGTTTGGCGCCTGGAGGTTTCTATACCCTGGGGCAATGCATCAAAGTCAGATTAGTGACGGGTGAAGAGGATTGTCTTTCTTTTGTAAAATAGTAGAAGGGACTTGGAAAAAGAGGAGGTGGAAAAGGAGAATCCACCTGCCTGAGGCACAGTGTTCTCAGGCTGGTCCATTTTAGGAAGCTGAGAGTCTAGAAATTGATTTCTTTGTAACTAAATATCCCCACAGACTCCTGGCAATTCTTCATGTATTCCCAACGGTATGTGTACTTTATTGTGACTTAATTTACCTCGCCCCTGTATTCACTCTGCACTTCATGGCTAGCATTCTAGCATTATCTAAATCACAGGATTATTGTGGGATGGAGTGAAATTACTTTCACATGTAAAGCACTTTGCACATCAGATATACATATAGTTGGTGGTCAGGAAATGTTAGATTCTTTCTTCACCTTTTAATCTTGATATTTCTAGTTTTACACAAGTATGACTGATTACCCTTGTTTTGTTGTTGTTGTTTGTTTATATTTTTGGCCGGGCCAGGTTTGAACCCACCATCTCCGGTATAGGGAGCCAGTGCCCTACTCCTTTGAGCGACAGGTGCTGCCCTATCCTTATATTTTTTTACAGTCTAAAAAGAAAAGCAAAAGTTATGTGACTCAGCCGAGATTGCAGATGTAATCAATGGGGAAAAAAAATGGGGCTCAAATCTAATCAGTACATTTGTACTTTCTCGCTAAATGTAGAATATAAATGTCTTAACACAATAACTAAGAAAAAGCCGTAAAGGCTATGTTAACCAGTTGGATGAAAGTATTTCAAATTGTATATAGAAACAGTACACTGTACCCCATGATAGTATTATGTACGCTGCTATGATTTAATAAAAAAAAGTACAAAGAATAATATCACAAACACTCATACTCCTAACTACCCAGAATTAACAACTGTTAACAGTTTATATTTACTTTAAGGGAATAAAAATATTTACTTTGGGGAAGTAAAATAATAAAATATTATAGATAAATATTTAATATTGGTCACTGCCTCTAGCCCTACCCTCTTCTCTCTCCTGGTGAACCACTACTCTGAATTGGTTTTGTTTTTTGATTTATGTTTAAGGTATATTAGTAGTACCATTATTATATATATTATCATTCTGCAACTTGAGTTCATTTGTCTGTTTGACTCAACATTCCAGCTCTATCTTTGTTTCTCTCCTCCTCTCCCCTGGTCACTTTAGAAGTTATGCATTCTTTTTCCATCATTTAGCCCCAATGCAATTAGTATCTCCTTCCTTCTCTCAGATAAGGCAATTTCTCCCACCCCACCCTAGTTCTGGTGTTTTTGTTCTCTGTGATTTTTGTTCCAGTTTGTTTGTTTAATTGACATATAATTCGCCAACAATAAAACTAATGCTTTCCAAGTGTATAATTCCTGGCTTTTTAGTATATTCATGAAGTTGTGAAATCCGCGCCACTATCTAATTACAGGGTATTTTCCCTGAAAGAAACCCCATTAGGAGAGAAGGAGCAAGATCCAATCAGATTCGGGCCTCCACCCTTATGAGTTCATTTAGCCCTAATTACCGCCACAAAGGCCCTATCTCCAAATGCAGTCACATTGTTTGTTGGGGCCTCAACATACGAATTTGAGAGGGAACACAACTCAGTTCCAAACGAAGCACAGAAGTATTTAATTCTGATAGGACTTCATCAAAATTTAACTACTGTTTAATTGTTATTTGTACCTATGGTGTCATATCTAGGAAGGCTTTACGTAACCCAAGGTCACCAGGGTATACTCCTAATATTTTCGTCTAAGAGTTTTATAGTTTCAAGTCTTTGATTCATCTGGAATTAATTTAGTTGTATCCTAAAAGAAACGTTAAACATATACAGAGAAAGTGTTCAATTTCATTCTCTTCTGTGTGGGTATCCAGTTTTTCTGGCACTATTTGGGGAAAAGGCACTCTTTTCCCACTGAATTATCTTGGAATTCTTCTCAAAAATCAATTTACCATAAATATGAGGATTAACGTCTGGACTCTCTGTTTTATTCCCTTGATCTATGTCTATCCTTATGCTAGCAGCACACTGTCTTAATTACTATGACATTATATTAGGTTTTGGAATTGTTAAGTGTGAGTCCTTCAACTTTGTTTTGCCTTTTCAAAATTGCTTTGGTTCTTCTGGGCCCCTTGAATTCACATATGAATTCGAGGGTCAGTTTATCAGTTTCTGCAAAAAAGACAGCTGGGATTGTATTGACTCTGTAGATCAATTTGGGAAGTACTGCTGTCTTTGCAATATTAAGTCTTTTAATCTTCATGGAAGAAGCCCAAGTGCCCATCGATCCACGAATGGATCAACAAACTGTGGTATATGTACACCATGGAATACTATGCAGCCATTAAGAAGGATGGAGAATTTACATCCTTCATGT
>CAUYTI010142667.1:0-10851 GCA_963575145.1 Galago senegalensis | reverse complement strand
GTGGCATTACAGCTCACAGCAACCTCCAACTCCTGGGCTCAAGCGAGTCTCTTGCCTCCACCTCCCAAGTAGCTGGGACCACAGGCGCCCGCCACAACGCCCGGCTATTTTTTTGGTTGCAGCCGTCATTGTTGTTTGGCGGGCCTGGGCTGGGGATTCGAACCCGCCACCTTAGGTGTACGTGGCTGGCGCCTTAGCCGGTTGAGCTATAGGCGCCGAGCCGAGTATATCTTTTTTACGCTTTCTTTTCATCAACACAATTTAAGTGTGCCATGTAAGTTTAACTATAGGTTCAAATGTGCCATGAGCTAAAAAAGGTTGAAAAACACTGCCCTAGACAGAGAGCCAAAATCAGCAGCCCACTGGAGATCTCCTCTGCTGTGCTGGGGACCTTGTTTCCCTTCTCTTATCCATCAATAAAATCTGTCCTGTTGCTTACTCATGGTGGTCTGTGAAATCATTCCTTGATTTCCTGAGACCAAACATCTGGTGGGAAAATTTCCATAACAGAACAAAAAGCCAGAGCCCCCACCTGCAAGGGCAGACCACCTTTGGCAGCACAATGAGCACCACTGCGTATGACCCGAGCATCTGCAGTGGGCAACTAAGCTAGGCCTTTAGGGCATCCTTCCCTTGGGTACTCCCAACAATCTGAGAAGGAAGGCTCACCAGGGCAATGGTAAGCTAGTGAGAGAGCAAACTGGGATCAAAGGGCTTTTCAACAGGAGGCCTGAGCTTGGGTTCTGCTATGCAATTTGGGAGTCTGAGATAAAAAGTCATTGTGGCTGGTGAGGGGCCAGGCTAATGGAGCTGAGGGCATAGGCTCTGTCCCAGAGCTAGGCTTCTTCTCCAGCAGAGCATAAATAAGTGGGGGTTCATTCAAACTTGTCTCCAACCAAGGAAGACCCCTCCAGCTAGAGGTCTTATCAACACCAAATAAAGACATTTGTTGGCTTGTATAAACAGGTAGTTCACTATCATAATAAATTCTATGATTTTAGTAAACCAGAGTATAAACTTAAGTAGTAAGCCAGTAAATCCATTTTAAATAAAATTATTCTCTATAACTTGTCTTTAATTCCTACGAGCCAGGTTATTTTCATATAAAAAGATGAGAGTTGACTAGATTCTGAGAAATTTGCCTTGACAATTTTAACTCAAGTTGTTCTCATATTCATACACTAAGCATTCATTAAGTAACTACAACTCGATCATAAATGTCATCATAAGATAACATAATATTAAGAAGTTATAAGACAGTTAAACAAATACCAAATAGAATCTTGTACAGCAGCAAATAGACCCTCTTCAGGCTGCTTACTCTATAAGAGAGGAGGAATTGACCATCAGTAGCCACCCTGGTGAGGGCCCTTCAGAGACCAGGGCTGGGAAGTGACTCTTCTAGACCAGAACTTTTTCCTACCAAAATCTGATAAAACTATAAAATCCCTCCCCAACTCTGCCAGCAGCACAAATGAGAAGGATACTGTTTGCTGTGGAATCTAAATGGCCAGCAGATTGGCAGAATGAGAAAACTGCCTCTCCAGCAAGCAGAGACTTGCTGAAAGCAGGCAGGAAGGTTAGCAGTAGAGCATTAGAAATGCACCATATGAAAAAGGCTCTGTGACTTGGAGCGTGATCTCAAAGTCTACTCAGCAAGGGAAACCAAGGCACCTCAATCTAGATGCCAGGAGTCCACACAGGTCCTTATTGTGAGCAGGACATGGGAGCTGAATGAGGTGGTAGGGGCAGAATCCCTGAGCATTTCCCGCTCTCCAGTAGGGAGAGAGAGCAGCTGCTAGACGCGCGAGGAGAATACCATACCAGAATTCATACCAGAATTAACCCATTTTCTTTTTCTTAGTTTGTTGTTGGCTATACCTGTCCTTGGTAAAAGATACAAGGGGTAGTTTCAGTTTTTCTCAGTCAATCCTTTCAGTGATTCTACAAATCCCAATTTAGAAGTTCTTAGGGCACCTTTGAAGTATCTAAGTGGCGTAGACCCAAGTGACAATTCCTGTTCTGATTCTGAGGCTTCAAGTGGGCCCGTGCTCCAGGTAAGCAGCCAGCTAACTCACAGTCCATCAGATGAAGAGTGGGATAATGGCAGATACTTGGGGAGCAAGGTCATGGGGTTCAAACATACCAAAATTAACTGGCAGGTGACCACAGCATGCATGCGACCAACAGTGAGCAAGGGACATGTTCTTCACCCCATGGGAAATTCCTTAATGTTGATAAAATGACTAACTGACTGTACTGGAGGAAATTGGTTAGTGACCAAAGGACATCAGTGCAATGACAGATGAAAAGGTAGAAAAGGTAGATTTAAACCAAGCTCCACCACACGGTAAAGCTTGTATATCCTTGTGCAATTTACTTACTTTGCACTTACTTTGAGTCACAGAGTTCTAACAGGAAAGCTCATTGCCAGGATTTGCCACCCTGCTCTTTACTTTGCCACTTTATTTGTGCTAACTCCCTCTCTCCTCCCTCATGCGCTTGCCTCAAAACTCACATAGATGCCTTAATTTCTTCTCCTTTCATTGTTACTTCGCTATTCTTGCAATATTTCATAACGAGTTTTAGAAATAAACACTTGATCACAAAATGAGAAACGCCATTATGACTCCTCTCACATGAGACACTTAATGTAGTCAAATTCCTAGAGACAGAGAGCAGAATGGCTGGGCGAGGAGGACAAGGGAAGGTTAGTGTTTCATGGGTAGAGTTTCAGTTTTCAAAGAGGAAATATTTCTGGGGACGGTTGGTAGTGATGGTTTCCCAACAATGTGAGTGTACTAATGCCACTGAACTGTACACTTAAAAATAGCTAATATTTTTATGCCATGTATGTTTTATCCTAATTTTTAAAAGTAAAAAAAGAGAAAACCTGATTGATTTACTCTCACTATACTTACCTACAAGATACATCAGGATAGAAGCTTTCAACACTTCCAGACCCACCCCAATGCTGTTATCTTGAAAGAATAAAGGTAGGGAAATAAGATTTTTTTGGACAATATATACAATATATTTGGACAATATATACAATACCCAGCAGAGGGCAGAAGTGAGTCAAGGTGGCATTTCCCCTTGATTTTGTGTGTGTGTGTGTGTGTGTGTGTGTGTGTGTGTGTGATTATTCTCCTCTCTTTTCTAGTTGGCTGTCTTAATTCCATGCTGTTCTCCTTCAAAGTGAAAGTCTTTACAAGACAACCACATTGGAAGATGGAGGGTAAATGACTCTCTCCCCGAGTATGTTGGTTAAATTATTTCATAATTTAAATTATCACATAAAAATAACTGCTTGGTGGAGCTGGATTTGTTGTTGGTAACAGAGTTCCAAATTTGTCTTTTCTATTTTATTCTGGTTGAATGTCATTTACCCAGATCATTTTGAAAAGTATTCCACAAATAATCTTACTGATGTTCGAACAAAACGACACTAAATATCATGCTAAGACTCAGCGAAAACCCTATTGAAACACCGTCGCAAAATGAACAGGGCTGAGGTTTTCCATGTTCTTCCTCCCAGCTGGCAATGCTGCCAGAACCGAGGGCTATCAAAGTGCTGCCGCTCAGATCCTCCGATCAGCGTTAACTGATGAAATACCTATTTTCTCCCTAGATTTGCTCTTTACCTTGATTTTCTAGAGCATATTTCCATGTCCTCCTTGATGTACTATAATTACTTTGAGGAGATTGCTTTTTGGCTTAAAAGAATATTGCATTTTATTATTTTAAAACACCAAGGGAGTCATATTCAAGGAAGAGAGCAGCATTTTAATGATGGGCTTCTCTCTGGAAGGAAACCAAACCCTTTCTGTCTCATTTATGGTTGGGGATTGTTTTTTGACTTCTGGTTCCAAATAGCCTGGGAGCCACATGGGTAGCATATGGATCTGCCTGGAAGGTTTCGCTTAACGGCAATGAGCGTCAGCTCTCTGTGCCTTCTCCCTGGGCGGCCACTCAGCCTTGAGTTGAAACAGCGACAGCAGCAGTGCTGGTTCTTTGGATGTAGGGAGCTTTTTCCCTTCATACAGTGAATATGATTCCAGTCCCAACTATCCCTTATTATTTCACCTGCCTTGAAATGGGAATTGTAAGCGCTCTGATAAATGACTTGAAGGGACTGTCTAATTTCTGCAAACACCCCTGTCTGCTGTTAGCTTGCAATTTTATTAAACCTAAAACATTCTTAAACTCCTCTGTGCATATCCCCGAGTGAGCTGAGATTCTCAGGTCCCTTGCATTGATACTATAAAAAAAAAGAGAGAGAGAGAACTATTTTTCTCTCTCTAGCCCTAGAGGAATTCTGCTCTCAAAGCCCAGCATGTGTGAACAATGAGCCTTTTTCTATAGAAATAGTGGATGAGCCCACAACAGTATACACTAGGGTAGGCTTAATTCATTTCATTGCTATCTCTGAATGTTTTCTTTGCCTTCCTAAGAGTCCATTTAAGAAGTGGGAGTGAATAGAGATAGAAACATGGGAGATCAAAAAGAACAACTAAACATCAGAACAGCCCTGTGTTGGTTTCAGTGTCTGGAAACCCTCTGTGCCTGTGAACCATGTGTTGTGTGTTACTTGAGTATTTGTTGCAATGTAAACCTAGGACGTTGTCATCTCTAAGCCCAGTCTCTTCTTGAGCACAGATCCATTTATAATAAGCTTCAGGATAGACAGCTTTCATTCAGAGTTCACCGCATTTAGGAGCTCTGTAAGAGTTACTTTCATAACCCTAACTCCAGAATTTCTATGAGGAGAATCTAAACAAACTGTATAGACTAAATAAACAGCATTGTAGGGAAGGAAGGGCTCCAATATGGAAATCACAGGGACACAGGCATTGGCAGGAGTCGCATGCTACAGTAAATTAAAATGTAAACACCCTTCCTTAATAGAAAATCCCACAAGGAAAATCGAATCCGGCTGTAGAATACAGAGCTCCCAACAGCAGCGTGTCTCTGGACTGTGCGGCGAAGAAGGCAACACAGGCACTGTGCTTGTCCGTCCACACCTAGGGGAGAGAACCTGCCCCAGGCAACTCCCTGAGGGAAGCGAGGGAAGCAGTGTATGGCTCCCTACAGGCACAGTCCGCTTGGCTCAGGCTTCTGGCCAGGAGTTGTTCCCATGGGCCCCCCAAATTCGTCATAATGGGGACTATGCCCTTCAGCTTCCCACGAGGCGTATAGAAAAAGGTGCCATCTGTATCGAGTGCTCCCTGTGTGCCAGGCACTCTCTCTTTTAATTAAAAACAAAAAATGCTGAAAATTATATAACAAGCACTGTCTCCAAATCAACAAATGTCAACATTTTGTTGTACTTTCCTCAGATCTTTTTGGGGTTGGTTAAAAAGAGGCAAAGTATCCCAGTTAAAATGAAAGCTCCCTTTGCTCCCCAACTCAGTTCCATTCTCCTTCCTCCCTGTCTCAGTGAAGCTCTGGCATTTGGTGAGTAAGCCTCATCCTCCTGTGGGTATGTTACTGCATCACCTCATTCTGTTCTTCCGACAGTTCTTTGTAATGGATATTATCCTAGTGTTACTGATTAGGAAACCCAGACTCAAGGAAATCAGCATTTTCCCCAAATTACACAGGGGGTAGCTAAAAAGAATCCAAGTTCAAAGCCAGCTTGTCTTAATGTGAAACCTGGGCTCCTTCTCCTGCATCCTACATCCGGAAGAGCGGGTCCTCTTCCTCCTGTCACCCACAGACACCAAGGATCCTTCCCAGCTGAATCATTTCACTTCTTTGAATCTTGACTCATGAGTTACACTTTCAGATTCCCTAATGGCAGCTCTCTTGTGAATCATTTTCCATTTTTTGCCCAAACATGCCAAAAAATGTAAAACAAAAGTCAGCCTGAACCTGATTAGGGACGTATCAAATGGAGACCCACATGTCCTATTGCAGCATTGAGCATCATGTCTGCCCATAAATATACCACAGGTATACATCTTATCTGCCTTTAAATAGACACAGGAGCATGGTCACCTTTCCGGTCCCCTGTCATTAACTTCTCTGTGAAGTTCTTTTTTTAAGCCACCTCAAGGATACTTGCACCTTGTTTTGTAGCCATAACTCTCAAAAAAGGCTTTAGGAGAAAGGTAGGTGGTAAGCAAAGCATCACTTAGATTCAGCAGTGACTGCATTACCACTCTTGCAGAGCAATTTGGGAATAGCTATCCAGAAGAGTAAAACTATCCATTATATTTGACTTTAAGAACTACATTCTGAAAATCTATTCTAAGGAAGTGACCCTAAATAGTGGGGAAACTGCACTCAACACACTTCCCAGTTCTGTTACTTAGTATAGTAAAAACTTGGAAATAAACAGACAGTCCAACAAATGTGTGAGATGTACTGTGGATTGACCCCCTGATTGCATTGTGTGCCATGATTACATTAGTAATTCTTAGGAAAAGCAAGGCCCTCATATTCACTTTGCTAATTAGCTGCGTTAAATTTGGTGAGCTAGGCTCGGCGCCTGTGGCTCAACCGGCTAAGGTGCCAGCCACATACACCTAAGGTGGCGGGTTCGAATCCCCAGCCTGGGCCCGCCAAACAACAATGATGGCTGCAACCGAAAAATGGCCAGGTGTTGTGGCGGGCACCTGTAGTCCCAGCTACTTGGGAGGCAGAGGCAGGAGACTCACTTGAGCCCAGGAGTTGGAGGTTGCTGTGAGCATGATGCCATGGCACTCTACCCAGGGGGATAGCTCGAGGCTCGGTCTCAAAAAAAAAAAAAAAATTTGGTGAGCTAGTTAACCATTCTAGATTACCAATTTTTCATCAGCAAAATGCAATCTAAACTAGTGACATCTACCTTAAAGAGTTGAGAAAATTGAATGGGTTAAAATATAAAACAATGTGGGTGGCACCTATGGCTCAGTGAGTAGGGCGCTGGCCCCATATACCGAGGGTGGTGGTTCAAACCCAGCCCGGCCGCCAAACTGCAACAAAAAAATAGCTGGGTGTTGTGCCGGGTGCCTGTGGTCCTAGCTATTTGGGAGGCTAAGGCAAGAGAATCGCCTAAACCCAGGAGTTGGAGCTTGCTGTGAGCTGTGACACCATGGCACTCTACCAAGGGCAATAAAGTGAGACTCTGTCTCTAAGAAAAAAAAAAAATATATATATATATATATGTATATCAATGTATCCTACTTACTGGCACATGGTAGTTTTCAGTAAATTATAGATAATAGAATGATTATCTATGGAAAAGGTATAGACATAGTCACCATGGAGTATGTCAAGAGACTGGATTCAGCTATATAAAATTATAAGACTCTAATTTGTGTGGTGTGTTTTTCTATCCTGATAAAAAAGCAATAAGAAATGGCATTAAAATGCCCTTTCTCCCTAGACAGTAAACAAACCTGCAGTAATATTGTTAGGTAAAGTTTATGACGTTTTTAAATAGAGTGATACTTTATAAGCTGTTACTGTGCAAACTGAGACGAAAGGAGTTTTTCAACCCAAGAGAAGTAATTCAGAGATCCCTTGCAAGGTGGAAGGAGCCCTAGAATAGAAGTCTAAAGGCTTTTGATCACATCATAAGGGCGACATTCACCACCTGTGTCCCTCTGCCTAAGGGACTGGGACCTACTGGTCCTCAATTCCTTACCTGTAGAGTGAAGCTGATGATAATCTCTAATGCACAACTTTCTCACAGAGAACTAGATAAGATCCACGTGTCATGAACAATGGTTTGGGCTATAAAGGTTTCTATTGGATTAAATCATGTTAGAACAGTATGATCTTACTAACAAGCTGATGTTTTAGTCATTAAAATCAAGGAAAAGGCAATGGTGATGAAACTCGAAAACTTAAAAAATACATATGTACTTGCCTCCAGGAAATGCCAAGTTGACATTCACCCTTAGCCACTCCAGTGGCTGTAGCTTATGCTGTCTTCTGCCTTTATATTTCATCTGGAATTTAATTTTAAATAAGTTGTATATCCCTTTGTAACAAACAGCCATCACATTTTCAACTCTATTTACCAACCAATTCTTCTCTTCATACTTATCCCAATTTAAATGCTGGCATTTTCAAAGCAAATCTGTTTTTAAAAACAAAAGTTAAGTAAGAGCCAGAGACAGAGACCACACTGAGATAAAACAATAGCTACTCAAGGTTGTTCTTGAGCATGGTGACCTTGCAAAATGTGATTGTTATTAGAGAACATTGTGTGCCCAATACTTTGGCCTTGTTATTTTCATAGCTAAAGCCAGAAATGCCAACTTCTTCATCTATGCTGGAGTCTGGCATATTTACAGACAGAAATCAGCTGACTGTAGGTTCATTTGTAGTCAGGTGATCTTCAATGAGTCATGACATTTATCTGCAAATTTCACTAAGATTTCTTAAGATCACCGTCCTTCCCTGCTGTACATATACCCCTGCAGAAAAACTACCATTTACAGTTTTCCCAAACCTTATCACCTCACCTGGGAAAAAAAGTTAAGCCAACCATCAACAGAAACTGCAGAATAAAGTTTTCTATGTACAGATTCTTCTATAATTTGGTTCTAAAAATTAAGCTTTTCATGTGGAAATTGTCAAATAACTAGCTGTACTCATTTCTGAGGAGATAAATAACTACAGAATTTTAGTATATTACAAATTTCCAAAAGAACTGGTTAAAAGAAGCCCCTGACCATAGCCTCTCTTATTTCCTACTAAAGTACACACAGAGATTTTTTTTTTTTTAATAACAGCCATAATATAATTTTTTAAAAGGGGTGAGGGTAGAAATGCTTACCAGAATCTGGTAGAAATTTTTCTAACTCTAACTCCAGAGTCAACAAATTGACAAAAACAAGCTACTAATTGGTGCTTTTCTCTGAAAATAATTGAGGCTTCCATTCTGAAATACGGGCAGAGGCACTTCACCTTCTCCCAACTTCAACCTCCTGACTCAGACTCTTCCATTCAGCCATTTCTCTAATGCTTGGGTAGAAGTTAAGACAACCAGGATATCATTAGCCATTTCCCCGGGTACCTCTCCTTTCTCTGTCTGGTCATTAACAAGATGCAAGGAAACTAGCATTCATTGGTACATTGCATTCTGGGAGTTACACTCAGCAAAGTGTTAGCCATAAGGTGCAAGGACCTGCACAGTAATGGCCTAAGGACTGTAAGCTTTTAATATCCTCCACTTGCTCAGGGTACCAGGGAATCTCAAGCCAGCAGAAATGCCCAGTGTGAAAGCCCAGTACAGCCTGAGAAGTCTGACATGAAAATGCATGAAATGTGAGGAAGAACCGTGCAGATTCGGAATAGGGTCATGGGCACGCCACACACACCATGTTTAGAGCCACTAGACTACTTTTCATTTGGGGATGAATTAGTAGAAAAAAAGGGTAGGGGTAGCTTATGGGAAAAGTAATGCACATTAGGGAAAGGAAATATCTTGAATACTCAAAACAAATCACAAAATCATTTTGAATACTCCTCCATCATCACTAGGATGCTAGAATTACTGGATTGAAATTTTGCTTGCTGTGCTATGAGAAAATTACTATCATCCCTCTAATCTTCTTCAAGTGAAAATGGAAATAATTGTATCTTCTCCTACATGGTGGTATTAAGAATTACGTGGGATCATGTGAATGAAATGCCTGTGACGCAACATTTAACAGATGGAAGAGGACAGTCGTGGTAGTCATATAGTCATAGGATCGGTGGGGTGGCAATGGTGACAGTGGTTTTAGTGGAATGGGTAGATAATCAGACACACAGTTTCCCCTGCTAAAAAATATATCATGTAAACAGAAAATGAGTTACTAAATTGCTCTCCGGAATGATTATTTGATTTCTATTCCCATCAGAAACAGTCTGTTTCTCAACAACTGAACCACCTCACAAGTACAGGGTAATATTACTTTTTAGCTTTAAAACAAAAATAAATTCTCATTGTTGATTTAATCTACATTATCTCTTTAATCAGAACATGGTTACTGACTGTACTTTCTCCTACATTAATTATCTCTTCTTAGTCTTAGCCCATTTTCCCCTTATGTTCTTGTTCTTTTTCGTTAATAACCATGCTAACACAATAAATACAGAATCTCTTTTTAATAGAGATTGGAAACATTTCTCTGAGTTTGTCATTTGCCTTTTGCTTTTGTTTTTAGTTCTTTAAAAACAGAATTTAATATCTACTGTCTACTGCCTTTATATTTCATCTGGAATTTAATTTTAAATAAGTTGTATATCCCTTTGTAACAAACAGCCATCACATTTTCAACTCTATTTACCAACCAATTCTTCTCATCATACTTATCCCAATTTAAAACACTTCATCTATCACAACTTAGCATGTTTGTGTGTGTATGTGTGTGTGTATAATATATGTATATAAATATATATATATATGTTTTATACTTCTGTTTATTCTTTTTCCTATGAATTAAAAATAAAAATAAAAAGGAAGTTATCTAAATGTTCATCAAGAGTGGATTGATTATTCCTTTATTAGGTATATTCCCAAATGACCAAAAATCGCATTACAACAAAGATATTTGTATCAGAATGTTTATTGCAGCCCAATTCATAATTGCCAGGTCATGGAAGAAGCCCAAGTGCCCATCAATCCACGAATGGATTAACAAACTGTGGTATATGTACATCATGGAATACTATGCAGCCATAAAGAAAGATGGAGACTTTACGTCCTTCATGTTCACATGGATGGAGCTGGAAAATATTCTTCTGAGCAAAGTATCACAAGAATGGAAGAAAAAGTATCCAATGTACACACCCCTATTATGAAACTAATGTATACCTTTTATATGAAAGCTATAACCTAATTACAGCCTAAGAATATGGGGAGGGGGG